>JABSTB010000704.1:0-118736 GCA_013756995.1 Neonectria neomacrospora | reverse complement strand
GAGGAGAAGCGAGGAGGGGGATGGAGGGGTTACTAAGGAACGAACCAATACGTCACGGCAACAGACGGCAACACGAATTCCTACCTAAACAACAGGCCTTGGCCACCTGCGGAACAAGGCCGTTAGATAGTCTTCGTTCGATTGCCAGAGGCCGACCGAAACGCATGAGATAGAGACGTGGCCGCGCATTCTCGCAGCGCCCGATAAGGCACCCGGCATCCACAGTACCGTGAGAAGCCGGCCGCGAACCCCGCCCTGGCCGGTTGAGGCCGGTGACCAAATCACCTGGTGGAGGAGGTGGAGCTGTGGCAATGCTGTGCTTGGCAGCAAGTGCATACATAGTAGCAGGAAGCCATCCGGCCTGGGAGCATAATCAATAACAATCACGATGGCCATGAATTGGCCCAGGGTTGGCCAGTTTGCGTGCATTTTGCCCCCCGTCATGTTGCTGTCGTCGGGGCTGGTCCAGAGGCTCGTGTCATGAGTTACTGAAGCCCCAACTAAGAGCTGAGATAAGAACCTCTGCTATTCACAAAGGTCCCTCACATTGCACCAGTCTTCGCACAATAGCACCATTTTGCACGTACAAGCCTCTTCTCTGTGTAGATACCCGACTGGATTCAGGTCTTTACTGCCAAGACCACCTCACCAGCTTATGTCATCTCCAACATGCCATCAGCCCTCACAAATCTCATGGAATCTCCATTCGAAATCCAGCCACCGACACCAAAGCCATGGATGCGTGCGTGCATGTATTTCGCCGCTTATACGTGGCCTGACGCATAATAAATACTGACGGCCTCCGAAAATTTTTGCTGACGGTGCTGCCCTGCGCCTTGTTTCTCCAGTCCACTCTGCTACCGGATCTGGGGCCTCCGTGAGTGTGATCGCCAACCCCGTCCACCTAGGCGACGGCGTATCCGTTTCAGACTCGTCCTCATCCCTCCTTCAAACGAGCAAAAGCAGCGACAACGCGGGGGGCTGTACAGGCACAGAAGCTTCTTTCTAGAATGTTACGCTGAAATGCTGGGGACGCTGCCTCCTCACTGGGTGCATCCGAGGACGGTTCAACACGTTGCCGCTCGGTTCACTTCGACTTCCGGCGGCCGTGGCTGTCTCAAACTGGATCCTGAGACGGGCATGAACTTGGAAGTTGAATCGGTTGAATAAAGTTCGTCTCAAGTTGTACGCAGATGCCGGGTTTCGTAGTAAACAAAACAGGCACCGTGATGCGGAAGGGCCCATTGCTTCGACGTACAAATATCAAGTCTGGCCGTCCGTCTGCACTTGACTGTTCCTTCACCACAGCCGCAACAAGACGTCTTTCATTCTCCTTCGCTGTCATTTGCCAACTTGATTCTCGTCGCCGGTCGACATATTTTATTTCTTCGCAAAACACCACAACATTCTCTCCGTCAAGATGCAGTTCTCTATCCTCACCTTTGCTGTCCTCATCAGCGCCGTTGTAGCCGGTCCCAGTAAGCACACATGCCGTTTTCTCAGCTCAAGTCAGAGCGAATGAGGATCAGCTAACCCCAATAACAGTTGGCAGACGCCAAGTCAACGTCAACGAGGCTTCGATGACGGATGCGGACGGGAACGTGGTGGCCTTCAAGTCCGACGGTGTCTTCCAAGCCAATGCGGAAGCCGGCCTATAGTTGGACAACGACAGCAGTCTCCCCTTAGCCGCCTCGTGGCAACTACAACTGTATAAGAAATGCAACTGGACAAGATATAATGGCGAAACCAGTCTGAGAAAATCGAAATTGAGGATTTGTCGATGGCCGGAAACGATGTGGCTGGGTCACGGGCGGTAGGGCTGCAGGAAGATTACACCGCGGGTGGAGATGGCATTGGACCTTCTGGAGGGATATCCCAAGTTAGACATGACTTTCGAGATGCATACATGCCTGCGAATAGGGCTCGGCTTTGCCCGAGGAACGTTTAACTTGGTACGGGTCTCCCTCGTCTGACTGCCTGTGCTGCGCCGTGCAATGACATGACATGGCATAAGTGTGGTATGGCCTCTCGTTTGGTGGCCGGGACCATGGTGATGAACAACAAGACTGACTGGCTCATCGGCACCCACTCCAGCTGGCGCACTGCTTCTAGGCCGAGAGAGGAGGAGGATGAATCAAATCAACTACGTAGCACGGATTGTTCCGTAATAACAGCGTCAACAGCTCGGAGTTCGGTGGCTGGGCGCTTTGGCGTAGTCCGCTCCACCACCACCACCACCACCACCCGTCACGTTCGGTTCTGCACGATCGAGCAAGTCAGCCTCACGGATGGGGCTCTCCGTTGTCACGGACCGACCTCGATTGGAGGGATCTGTGCCAACCGCCGACCCCTCGCGCGCGTGGCGTTTTGCCCGCTCGCGGGGCCGGATCAAGACAAGCTGAATGGAGACTAATAAGACTCGAGACAGCTCTGGCTTTTGGGCTTGCAGGACTGGCGTTGCATCCAAAAGCCAAGGTTTTTCGTTGTTCGTTCAAGTCAAGGAAATGAAGCAAGCTAACAAGGAAGAAGAAAGAGAAAAAGAAAGTGAAAAAAGAAGAATTACTCGGTCTTGCTGGCCGGCAAGGGACCCAGCCTGGGTGTCTCCATCGTCAGTCGAGCTACTTGAGCTAGCCGAGCTGTCTCGGAGACATAAAACAGCGAGTAAAAAAACATCTCAAATCTGTAGACGCAGCCTTAACCGCGCCTCGGAAAGCTTCTATTCTGAGGTGGCCAATCTCATCATCTCCGCTTCCCAAACTCGCCCCAACCCCAACCTCCTCCGAGATTCCTTCTTGCTGCTCCCTGACCCTGAGCAATTACTGCTCCCTGGCGAGAAGCCCCCACTTGTCTCACATCTCCCACTGGCGACTGTTGGCTACGAAATAGGCGGTCCAGTGTGTTCACTATCCAGTGTGTCTCTGGCCCGGAAGCACGGGAACATAGCCACGCTGTCAACGCCGATCAGAAGATGCTGGCAGCTGGGCCCTTGACGTTTGGCTCAGGGCCTCTGGTCCATGATTCATCCCATGGTTTCCATCCCTTCCCTCCCTGCCCTTCCCACAACCCCCCGGTCACTCTCAGGCATGCCCCCCGGTTTAGCTCGCCTCCCAGGGCTGAGTTGCGGGGGTCACAGTTAAACGTCTCGAGAGGATCCGCTGTCCAAGCCCAAAATTAGCCTTGCCAAAATCCTCACGAAGACGTAGACGGGCGGTCAAATGCCACTGTTGGTCCTAAGACACTGCTGCGCAGCCTCGCGCCAAAACCCTGGCCCGGAAGGATTTGTTAAGCGTGATTGTGAGCGTTTGGGAAATGTCCGCAAACTCCGGATATACCACGACGGGATCGTTGATTCCATGTTGCCGGCTGTTGGGGGCCAGTCCGGTCTGTGGCTCTGCCGGCTCGACTGGGCTGATGTGATGGCGGGTGGCTAGGTACTTTGTAGGAGGACCCTGGACGGTACATCGTCAGTCTTGGATGAGCCACGGGAAGCAATGGAAGACAACGCTGCAGTCTGCGGTCGTCTGTGTGCAGAGCCTCGGGTTCCAAAGGTCCAAATCAGCGACGAAACGGGCACGATTCCACCCAAGGGACCGCTTGCCTGGAGCCGAGTCCTACGTCGTGCTGGTACCGTGCTCCGTTGTCAGCAGAAGCACGCTCTCAGCCGCAGCGTCTCCATCAGCACTAGACCGGATTCCAAGCCCAACGCCGGAACCTCAGTCTAGGGCGAGCATGGGGCTGGCGGAGGCGGTGGCGCATCCTGGCCCTATCCATCCATGGCGCCATGGACACTGGACACAGACTTGTGGACGAGAGAGAGGGCTGAGCCGGCGCCGCTGCGGGGACGAGTTAGAGGAGGCTCGTGGGTCTGGACCAGACGCAGAGACGCAGAGACGCAGAGACGCGGGAGACGGCGTCGATTTGTTCTCACAGGGCGAAGCCTCGAATAAAAAGGGCTTGGTCCCCCTCCCCCTCTCTCCCTAGACGCGGGACAGGCTGCGAGTGAGACTGAGGCTTTCTTTGCTGGCTCAAGGCAACAAACAACAATCACGAAGTACGAAGTACACACAACACAACCCCGACAGCCTGGTTAAGACTATGACACGCCGTCACCACTTCTGACTTGCCTTGACGACCGAAAACCATTGAGCTGGGAGACTCTGGGTAGAGAGTGTAGCGACATCGCTTTTCGACTGGGTCGACCGCTGGCGAGCAGCATCAAGCAAGACAAAACCACAGAACAAGGACGCACACAACCACAGGACCGGACCAGGCAGAAAGACGCCATGGCGTTCAGCGGAAACCACCGCGCCCAGGCGCAGTTCGACCGTGCCAAATGGCGCCTCACCGTCCTGCTCCCCATCTGGATCATCCAGCTCGGCCTGACCATGGCCTTGGTCGGCCTCTTCGCCTGGAGGCTGGGCGACACCATGAAGACTTACGACGAACAGGACAAGAAGGGCGGGCTGCCCGTCATCGAGGTGGTGTAAGTCTTCCCCCTCGTCCGACGTGCTGTTGGAGGTTGTTCGCTGACTTGTCCGCTGCAGCTGGGAGGCGACCAACGTCGCCCTCGCCTTCGTCGCGTCGCTCTGCACCTTGGTTGAGGTGGCCAAGTACTTCGCCGAGTCGCTGACGCCGTGGACGATGCTCTTCACCCACGTCATCAAGCTGACCTGTGCGAGCGCGGTCCTGGCTCTTGATGTCGTCGTCTACGTGCAGCGACACGATCGACACTACTCCCTCGTCGGCCTGGGACTCGACTGCGGTTTCATGTGAGATTCCCTAGCAAGACCACGCTTGTGGTTTGTGGCAGTCAAGCTAACAGCCCGCAGCCTCACCGCCATCATCCTCGTCATTTACACCATCCGAATCTACCACCGCCTCTCCGTGTACGATGACTACTCACACCCGGTCAACGTCAAGCCCTTTGGCTTCAACGACGACATTGACCGCGACACCTCGTACCAGAGCAACGTGGGTGCCCGGCCCTCGCTCGAGCAGCGCTTCTCCTCGGCGTCATCGCGAATGAGCATCAGCTCCTCCAAGAACGAGCCCGTCGAGCTGTCCAAGCTGGAGCGAACCCCGAGCGTGTACAGCCACAAGCGAGATACCCAGTTCGACGACTACGTGGCCCGCCGGGGCTCGGTTAGCAAGACGGACCGATCCGCTAGCAGCGACTTTAGCTACTCCGTGGACCTACAAGACGAGCTGGCTCGGAGCAACTCGGGCAACGGCATCACCCGGCCGCGAGGAGCAAGCATGCCCCGGGCTGCCAGCTGGGCCAGCGACCGAGGCCTCGTCGCGGTGCCCGAGGAGGAAGACGAACCGCTGGACAAGCATGACAAGGAGACGGAGCGCAACAAGGCCCGCGAGGCTCTCCTGGGCGACACGCCGCGCGAGAGCGTCGACGGCCCGGCCGTGCCCCAGGCGGCCGACATGGGCGCGGTCAAGTGGCAGCAAAAAGTCTGAACAAGGGGGGATGTTGAAAAAGACTGTCTGAGAGCGAGGGAGAGGATCTCAGAGCGGAGAAACACGCAGGAGGAGGGCATCCCTGTACGACTATACCCACGAAAGACGGCGTTTTTGGGAGCGGGCGGGTTTCTGGTAAATGACTTAGAGAGCCACGTAACTATGCATGAATTTGATGGCTCCCTCGGAGCCTTTTTGGAAAATGGCCAAGCCCTGCGAGTGCCATTGATGAAGGTTGTTACTTACTCTAGGAGATTACTTGGGGAGGCTGAGCGAGAAATTGTCAGTGAGCGAGGTGGTGTGAGAGAGTTGGCATGGGAGGGTTACGTCCGTGATACCAGGCTGGCGTTGGTGTAAGTCCAGATTTGGTAATCGAGATGACTTCTTTTGAGCAAGGCACCAATGATCAATACTGGTGATGTACACCTTATCGGCCGTTTCTTTCATATTTTCGACCCTCTTATCTCTCAATTCACATATCCCATGCGCAATAACTGCGGCGATAACGGCTACCGCACGCGGGGGCTTCACGACAACAGCAGCTTCGGACGTCAAATCTCACCGCTGATCCTCCGGCCCCGATCCCTTTGCTGACGAATTCGCCCAGAGCGTAGCGTCGTTCTCGCTGTTTAGTAGCCTGTGTGAGACCGAGTAGGAAGTTTTGTGTCTAATGGGCGAGGGACTTGGCGGCCGGGAAGGGAGCCGAAATAGCACGGAGGGAGGGTTCCCATGCTTGCTGATGCTTCGGGCCAAGCGTTTACAAGTATTATTCGTAATCGAAAATACTGTATGTGGACAGACGTACTTAACTGTATCACGCAGTAAATCCTCATGGGACACGGGACACCAGCGGCGAAGCGAGAAGAGGTCCAGCTTCGCTTCTGGCCATGGCTCTCGGGTAAAAGCTCCTGGGCCTACTGGTCGTCTAGTCACAGCGAAGCCAAGGGGAATCCCGATTTGCCGAGCTTAACAGGAGGATGGTTCTCAATATACATTTTTTCACTTACACCATTAGCAAGTGTTGACCGCCAAGCGTTGCCAAATCCTCCCGCCAAGGATGAGCGATTGAAGGCCAAGCATTGGCCAAACACTTGGCACGACAAAATAGCGTAACAACCCTTGTTTGTGGTCGCTGTTCGGGTGTTCATTTACGTGTTGCTCGACGTCATGGTGCTACGATGTACTCAGTGGCTAATCATCCACTCTCCTCGGTCTCCTTACTAAGTCATGGCAGTTCGTCTCGGCGAATCCCCTGGAACGAGTCTTCGCGTTGTGACCTAACATCAGCAATCAACATGAGAACGAAATCCTACGGGTCCTCTACAACTACAGTCTTCTCATACTGTCTTTCTCTTAGGACTGGAAAGAGGAGCTGTGCACTTACACCGAGCTGAAGCGGTTCAGAAATAAGCCTGCGTCTTCAAACAAGGACGTCGGCGAGCCCTTCAGAGTTGCTGAGCTCCGATTCATCGGAACGCGATCACCTCGCCGGCTGAGTACTAGCCATGAGTTTTGCATCTGTGTGCGGAACTCCTTGGCGCCAGCACTGATTGGTGATATAGAGGAGATTATGGCCCTAGGGTCACATGGAGAATTTGGTTGCTGTCAAGGTGTCAATTTCCGAGCTGGAGTCCGTCTTGGACCTGCCAGTTCACGGGAGGTATCTAATCGGCGAAATATCCATCTTGGAGACCTTCTGGCACACTGATCAAGAACAAGGATGAAAACGGGGAGATGCTCTCAGCTCAAATGGGCGAGTCTCACTTCCAGCCTTGATTCAACGCCATGTCCAGTTCGATCGCTTCCATGTTGGACATGCAGACCCATGGTCGCAGCGGTAACGACCCGCGGACGGAGCTACGGAGTACTCTCCAACGGCTTCGTGCACATGAGTTACACGGAAGCCGCATCGTACGGACCAAGCGTGCTGTAGGATGCTGTGAAAGGAGACCTCGCCACAAGTTAATCCGCCAATTTTAAATTTTAGCGATTCCCCTCTGCTCCGGAGGAGCTCAATGCCACTTTTGTTGCTAAACCAAAATGTTTTGGTTCAACTGCTAAGGTCGGTGTTGATGGGTCACCCACAGTCACTCGGCTTTGTGGGCATTCTGTACAGCTTTCCTTCCTGGACGAAGGCGATTAACAGCTATACAAGATCTCAGGTATTCCTCTTCACCACCCTCGTCGCCGCCCTCTGTCTCATCCTTCTGGCCCTTCTTTTCACGGTGTTCGAGAGAACCAACACCGCCTGTAGAGCCCTTGATGCAGGTACCATTGCCCCCGATGGCGTTCTTGGCCGATTTCCAGGTGGTTTCTGAATGGTAGATGCTCTCAACGGTATAGTAGAGACGACAGTCGCCGGCTTGGTACTGGAACTGAGGGGGTAGGTTGTCGTCTCCCTCCTAGTAAGCATTTCGGAGGCCGAAGTTTCCATCCCCGAAAGCAATGGGAAACTGCTCCAATGGGGGAGCCGCCGCTCTGAATCGCTCGATTTCTTCCTTTGGGATAAAGTCAAGCTAGAAGGGCATGGACTGGAAAAAGTCCTTAGCAAGTTGGCAGTCTCCGTAGATAGCGAGATTCGAACTGTTGCGCTTGTGATGTTCGCCGATCTTCTTGGTGACAAGAGCACAAGGCTCAGAGGAGGACGAAGCAGCTACGAGCGGCAAGCCCAGAGATAAGAAAGAGAGAAGAGGTAGCATGATGAAGGAAAATTCACGCAAGAGTGAGTGAGTACACGACTTGGAGGCTTTAGAATGAAGAGTAACGAAGAGGGTACATAACAAGCCGACCGGCTGCTTTAATACTACTGTTCCTCAAGCAGATTCATAAGCAAGAGCAACGAGCCCAGACGACTATACGTCTTGCCGGAGTGCTGTCTCCATGATGGTCTTCAGCCAGACACCACAACATCCTCTCACCAAGTTTCACGACTGCTAGCGATCATTTGGAGTTGTTAGTTAACTAAACTAATCTATTATAACCATCTCAATACTTAAGTTCTTTACAGTAAGATCCTAGATCCCAGGTGCTTTGATGCGTGTGTTAGATTAGACCCATTCTTCACTCAGAGCATACATGTATGTCACCTAAAACGGCTTTATGGCCGATCAGGGAATTGAAAGTGAGCTTAAGAATGAATCCAGCCTAGGCCTTCAACTACTTGCCCGCAAAATATATGCGGTAGGTGAGAGTGATCAACCTTATTCAAGATTAACGAGCTCCGTTTATCTTTCAGGGTGGCACACGTAAGATCACATCAGCTGTTCCCAATGGGAGGCTTAAGACCGGCTTCACAGTGAGGACGATGGGTTCTTGTTAGGCTTCCATTCGTGAAAGCTAAAACTGTATGCAGTTCAGGACCACGTAGGGGCCGATGAATTGTTTAATGGTAACAATTTGAGCCTTGTTAAAGTCTTCTGAAGGTAGCTGCCCGGCTTAGCTCCTTCACTACTCTAGTCAGTGATAAGATTAAATCATGTCGCTCTACAGCAAATCTCAAAAGCGGTGGTGAGCGAAGAAGAAGCAAGTCGTTGATCGTCTGCCCTCTGCCCAACTACCTCGAGCCGTTCCAACCCAAGATAAGTCTTGCCAATGGCAGCAAAAGTAAAACACAGCTCGTAACAAGAGCACTGGGAGGCTTAGCAGGGGTTTTCGTGTCATCATCACTTCAACCGTCTTCACCCGCCTAAGCAGCCTTCTTCTCTTCCAGCACAACTCAACATGAGTCTTGACCCAAAGTACCTAAATTGAATGGTGATAACTCCATGGCAACTCCCGGGTGACATCCATCTTACAAATCCGGCACCTGCTACTATATATCCATCGCACGCAGTCCACTCATCCATGAAGCTGAAACATTCTACTGATTGGTGCTTCATCTCCGCCGCCACCGACGGTATCAACTACCTAGGGTGTTCTCGACCACTGTCACTAATCCTACGGCCTTGACACAGTCCTATCCTCTAATATAGTCGCCTTTTGACAATAAATTCCGAGAGGCCATTTGAGAATATGTTGGGAACACCGACGGTTCGGCTTAGAGATAGTAAGTGAGTCCCCGGCACTGATTCTGCGAGTACTTAGACACTTGGCAGACAATACAGGGGCATTATAGATGAACATCCCGTGTGACGGGCATCGCCTGCAAGATTTCGCCGAGCGAGGCATTGTCGTCAAGCAACATTCACACCAGATGCTGATCATCGACCCTTAGCGAGGAAACCAACATCCGCGATGCATCCAAACACTTGGCTCCCTCTCACAACATTCTCAGGCAACACCATCTCTCGCTTGGGACATAGAGATGACTTTTTGAAAGAATCAATGAGGTAGCTTCCATAGCATGTCGACCCGACAGCCTCCCTTTTCGATCTGGTCCCGATCGCGCACTCGGTGGACCGACAACGAAATTGGTTCAATTCTTGACAGCTTCTCCTTGGGATACACGATGTGGGCGTCTTTCTATCTGTTTCGAGGTCGACCATGTATTGGCTGGTACTGACTGGGTTTGTTCTGTCGAAATTCGGGTTCTGGAGAACACATTCGCTATAGGTAGGAAGGTTTATCAACCGCCAAGATTGTCAACAACTAAGCTTGTGCTGTCATCCCGTAAGATACAATTCACCCAAGGACGTGAGTTTGTCCATCGCCCCCATTGCTCATACTAACAGTGACACCCCAGTGACCCAGTTCAGCTGCTCACCTTCCAGGCCGTGTCCTCCCACCTTTCCACCTCAGTTTTCCCACCCACGCAGCCCAATTCCTCACCTCCTCTTCTTCCAGCAACAGCTCGACGGTGTAGTAATGCCTGGCGAGCTCCTCGTGGTTCTTAAAGTGGTGCACGAAGCGATGGCAAGCACCACACAACCACGCGACATTCTGCAGGTCCTCCTTGCTGTGCCATCCACGCTTGACGGCCTTGTCATGCACGAAGCGGGGAATCAAGTGATGATATGAGAGAGGGATCCAGGAGCGATCGCATAGTTCACAAGCCTCGGTGCGACTGGATTTGGTGCAGGGCGGAGCTTCGCTCAGCGGCGTAATGTATGCGGTCAAGACGGGGGCAAGGAACGCCTCGGGCGAGGACGGGAGACTCGAGGTCACCAGCGGGTCGACGCAGATGAGGTTGTAAGTCGTCAAGGTTTCGATGGCGGATGGTGCAAGATTGAGCGAGGTGAGGCTATACTTGGTGAGGGGGAGCGAGAATTCGTCCTGCAAGGCCTCCGACTCGCGCCAGCTCCGATAGTCCAGCGTCTGCAAGGCCGCCGGGAGACTGTCGAAGATCTCGGCGGCGAGGTAGTCCACAAAATCGGCGAGTTCCTCGGCGTTCTGTTCCGGGTTGGGTGCCGGGGTGGAGGCGGCCTCCACGGCGCTCGCCTTGCCGCGTCTCCGGCGCTTGGGCGGGTTCCGGTCCGGGAGTGACGGCTGCAACAGAGTGGTGGAGAGACAATCCCGGAAGAGGGAGTAGTTTTCAGAGGTGTCTTCAATTGTTGACATTTTGAGGAGCAGCGCGTTTGATGAGGAAGGGAGAAGAAGAGTGAGAAATGGTGACGCAATTGATTCAAGACTCAGTTTCCAGCACAGAATTGGGCTTTATTTAAGCAGTTCACACAGTGTCTCTCCATGTCCACAAAGAAGGCATCCCATCTAACCAGGAATCTATTCGAACCGAATCGAGCATCCGTGCTGCGCTCCTAAGCTGCCAAATTTGTTTGTGGAAGAACATGACTACTATGGTGAAGCTCCGGCTGAGTCACACGGCCGCTAACAAAACGCTCAACACAGCGCCACGAGCTGAGCCAGCGCCTCGAATGTCGCTCTCTCAGGCATTTTGGCTCTGAAGCGCTGTAGTGGGTGAAGCGCAGCCCACAACGTGGTGCCAGCGCCGGCTTACAAAAGGGTTTAATGACTCCTCGCCTTGCGAATCTAGGGTAGGTGACCTGTCATGAATCCGTGCAACGACTTTCATAATCAACCTCCTGCTAGCTTTCCATAAGCCGATTTGACTACACTAGACGACCTACTTATCTCGATTGTCTTATGCTAGACTTGAGCTCCGAGCCACTCTCCTTCTACACACGTCAGGGGACTGAGTACATGCACACTTCTCCAACCCTTTTATTTGTTCCGCATGCTTCATCTCTCCTCATCGTTCGCTGAAGTCATCATAGTTTGACGACACACTTCCGCCCGGGCTTGACAGCTCAAACTTGCAACGTTGACAACGCCGCCAGGAGTTCAGGATCCTCCTCCAACCTCCACATCACCAACACCCCAGCCATGGCAAATGAAGCTGACAACGCTGAGACGCGGGTCTCAATATTTGGGGGCCAAAAGCCTAATTTAATCCCGGGATCCGGCCCGATTTTAACGCCCGGGTCTCGCATTGGGTGCTGAAGTTGTATAAGACCGGGGTTTTAGCCCCCAACCCTGCAAGAACCAGGTATTTCCCGTCAGCTGCACAAGACTGCAACAACTCAGGCAGTCATCATGTTGGTATAAGATTGAGGCAATTTCGTAAATGCCCGCCATCCTTGAGCATGTTCTTGCAGACTACACCTAAAGGCATGCCAAATCCTGTCAATCGATTTGGTTACGCTTTGCGATTTCTCACCGCCTGAGATAAGAAGTCGCCTTTGATCCATCACCATGTCATCATTGCGCCGATCGGCAACACGACCCGGCACGATTCGCCGTTCGGAGACGAAGAAGGGAGGTGACGGTTCAACCAAACGAGCCAAAGGATATGATATTATACAGCAGGGAATTAAACAGCTTTACCCCCCAGAAGATGAACCCCGGGTTGGATCAGATATAGAGTAAGTCCACACTTCCGTTGTCCTGCTGGGCTTATCAATCTCACGCCTCAAAAGTATCGTCCTCGTTCCTGGCTTGGCCGCGCACCCAGAGGAAAGTTGGAAATCGGCCAAGACTGGCTTCAACTGGACCACGCACGAAGATGGCATCATTAGAGACTTTCCGAGAGCTCGGATTATGCTGTACATGTACGAATCGCAATGGATTGGACATCTCAAAGTAAGACAGCAAGTTATGAGCAACATTGCCATGTCTTTGTTAGGGTGTTTGAGGAGTAAGCGAGAGGTACGTAACGATGCTGTGGAACAAGGATAGAACCACGCAAAACTGACTCGTGGGTGCTATAGGACTGCAAGTCGCGACCCATCGTCTTCATTGGACATAGCATGGGTGGATTGGTTGTTGCCAAAGCAGTCACCTATGCCGACTCGCGCCGAGACCTTTTCCCCGTCATGTTCGAGGCCATTTCGGCTACCATCTTTTTTGGCACACCTTTCAGCGGTGCCAAGGAAGCTGCGTGGGCAACCATGTATGCCTCGATTGCTGAAAAGTTCGGCAAAGCCTGCAACTCGAAGTTGCTAGACTTTATGAGGCCAGGGGAGGAGGCATTGCGCGAGCTGCGGTCCGAGTTCATGCGGCTCGCCAAGAAGCTCAACCACAAGATCGAAGTCGTTTGTTTTTGGGAGCTTGAGCCGACTGACCTCACAAAAATGGCACACTTGCCGACACTTTTCGGCCTCACCAAGTCTTTGATGCCTGCGAGCATGGAACTTGTCACCCGAGAATCAGCAACCCTGGGTGGTGACATAGAGCCTGGCCTTTCATGCAACCATCGAGATCTCGTCAAGTTTGACGGCCCGAAAGACAAGATATGGTGTCAGATTGTCCGCGAGCATCTCAAAAGAACCATCAATGGAGCTCATCTCACAGCCAAAAACCGGGTTACCGCAGCCCGGGATCTTGACTTGTCGTCTCTGAAAGGCATTACGGAAGCTTTGGGCGGCACGCAAGTTGACAAGAAGCGAAGAGACATTTCCAAGACGGTCACGGCCTCCTCATGGATAACAAGTGCTTCAGAATATTCCCAGTGGTTTGGGGTGACGGAAACACAAGCTGATCGGTCCATGGCAGATGGACCGTCCCTGGACTGTTTGTGGATACGTGGGCGCGAGGGGCGAGGCAAGACTGGAGCCACTCTTGCGGCTCTCGAGAATATCGAGACGTTTGTCAAGAAGAACGAGGAACAGAACCCCGGCCAAGACAAAATCCTACTGGCCTACTTCCTTTGTGAGCCTACGACGGACCACTGCACGGCTGAAGACCTCCTCAAATCAATTTTGTGTCAACTTGTTTACCAGCAAAATGCACTGGCAGCGCACGCGAAAGCCTTTGTCAAGAAGAAGCTGAAGGATGGCACGTCTAAGTCTCAAGCTCAGCCTACCGTTGAGAATCTCTGGCAATGTCTGCAAGACATGCTTTTAGACGACTTCATCGGCCGTCGAGTCTACTTCGTTCTCAGTAACCTCCATGTGCTGCCCGATGAAAGCGACTCAACGGCCAAGTTCATGACTTACCTTGGCCAGTTATTTGCGGGGATGAACACTGTCAGCAGTGACCCAGACGCCCGAGAAGTCTCAACTAGGTGGTTGATTACTAGTAGGGATACGCACCGCATTGGAAAGTCCTTGGGCATTACTGGTGTTCGTCTGGTCGATCTTGAGGATGAAAAGTATGGGGACAAAGTCCAAATGGAGCTGCGAAAGCACGCCAAGGGACAAGTCACTATGCTAGGGATCACAAAGAACTATAGCAAGGCGCTCGCCTTCTTCGCCAGCAGTCTCATCGGAAAGCGCGCGCAAAACATCCAATGGATCGACATCACTTGTGGGCAGCTCCAGGAGCTTCCTGAGGCAGAAACCCATCTCAAAGTTCGTCGAATTCTCGAAGACACGCCTCAGGATCTTGGCCAGCTACTCAACGGAACATGGAAGCAAATATTCAGGACAAATGCAGAAAGTACTGAAAAGATCAAGGAGATGCTTCGAGCTCTCATCCTGACGTTCGAAGACCCGAGCGAAGACGGACTGGGTGTGTTGGCAGGGTTTTCGTCGACAGAGGAGGACAAGGAGGAACTCCACCGCTTGATTGACATGTGCAAGCCGTTCTTGACAGTCAAACGAACGACGGTTGGCTTCATGAGCCCTGCTGTGAAGGAGCACTTGCTGGAAAATTCGCATGAGCTGCTGGGCTTGTCTGCCGAAGAGACTAAGTGGCAACACGGTATGCTTGCTCTTCGGTCGCTTGCACATCTCAAGGAGGCATTCGATTTTCCAGAGACAATTTTCCCAGAAGAGACGGAGGACACCGATTCCGTCAACGACGGAGCTTCCCATGATAATGCGAGCGATGGCAGTGATCACGGTAGCGATGATGAAGGCGACGAAGGCGACAAAGGCAACGAAAGCGAGGGTGATGACCAAAATGACGAGACTGATCTCGAATTTGATAGTAGTGACGCGGAAAATAATGAAGACGGCTCATCCGTTGGTAGCTACGAAGACTGGATTGAAGAATCGGAAGAGGACCCCGAAGCCGACATTCTGAGAGACAAAGCTTCGGCTTACCCTGTTAAGCACTGGCTACACCATGGAAGCCGAGCGACCACGGAGTTTGCTGAAGAGCTATCTCAGGAGGAGGATTTCTGGAAGCGCGATTCCCTCATTCGGAGGCGTTGGCTCGCGGAATACACACGTATGACGAAAGATTTCGAGTACTTAGACCCAAGATCTCTCACCGCTCTTCATGTGGCGGCTTCCGTTGGCTTCACGCAGTTGGTAGTATCGCTATTGGACAATGGCTACGGCGATGAGATGATGGAGGTTGATTCTCTGGACAATATACCGGTAAAGGCTTTTTCTTTCCAAGTGATTCAGACCGGCTAACTTCTATTACTCGCAGCTTCATCTTGCAGCCTGGTTTGGACGCCCTAATATAACGGAAGAACTCTTGAATCGAGGTGCCGAAATTGATCATGGCGAACAAAACTCAGACGACACACCTCTGCATATGGCGGCCGAGGAAGGGCATGTGCATGTCATGAAGAAACTCCTATTTCGAGGGGCAAAGCCAAACACATATTCGGAGTCGTCTGGCCTCGTCATCAATGCTGCAATCTCGTCGGGCAAATTCGATGCTGTTGAACTGCTTGTCAAGGCCGGAGTCTCTTTAACTCCCGAGAGGGACGATGTTGAATCGCCCTTGGCACAGGCAGCCGCAATGTCGGATGTCTCGATGCTGGAGTACTTGATGCAGCAGTACGCACACCAGCTCCTACCTGAAGAGTATAGCAAGGCCATGATTAGCGCTGCGGGTGCTGGGAGAATGGATACATTCAAAAGGCTACTCGACTTTCAACACAAGCCGGATGACTTTCAATGGGCACTGAACAGGGCGGCCGAGGAGGCCAAGTGGGACATCGCTGAGGTTCTTCTTGAGAAGCGCAGCGATTTGGACTGTGATGAAGCCTTTTACCAAGCGGCTATAGGTACCGAGGACAGAGACAGCGTCCTTGAGGCCCTGTGGGAATACACACGCGGATCCATCTCAACCGACAAAGTGGATGATTCACTATACGATGCCACAGACAGGGAGAAGCATAGCACAGTTAAACTGCTTCTTGAGAAATTCGGTGCCAATCCCAATGCTACCGGCGTCGAGTAAGTGACCTCCCATGATCTGAAATTTAGATAGAATCAAGCTGACGCCATGAAGCTACGGGAATGCATTGACGGCAGCTGCATATGATGGGAAACTAGACACTCTGGAGCTATTACTTAACGCCGGGGCTGACGTGAACTCGCCTGATGGATGGGCCATCCAAACGGCTGCCGAAGAAGGGCACGAAGAGATTGTCAAGGAGCTTCTTAAGCGAGGAGCCGACGTGAATTCGGCCGCTTCAGATGATCAATTTCCCTCAAGAACCGCTTTGTATGGAGCTTCCTCAGCTGGCAGGCGGGAAATCGTCGAGCTGTTGCTCCAACACGGCGCAGACCCCAACCTGGGCGGAGGAGGCGATACACCACCGATCATAGCAGCGGCAAGGCTCGGCGAAGCCGAGATACTCTCCATCCTAATCGACGCAGGGGCAGATGTGAATGTCGTTGGCGGCGACACCGATACCACCCCGTTAATCGGCGCAGTCCAGACCATATCAGGGACCGAATCTCTCCAAAAGCTCCTTGACGCAGGCGCTGATGTCAATTTGCCTGGAGGGAATGGAGAAACAGCCCTCATTGCAGCGGCGTGTTATGAGGAAGAAATACGATTCCTACTTGACCATGGCGCCGATATTATGCATTCGACAGATGATGGAATGAACGCACTGAAGGCAGCCATGGAGATGGAAGACAATGATGTCTGCTTGGAAATTCTGGTCAATCACGTCTCTTTCATCCTGTCGGCGTTGAAACTTGCCATGGACTCCGGCAATACTGCTGTCGCCGATGTGGTCCACTCGGCGATAGAAGCTTCAAAGGCGTTCAACAACATCACTGACACGGCCAGCGAGAACGGATCCGAAGCTACTGAATCTCGTCATGATGGATCGACAGTACCCGACAACCATGAAGCTGAGATCAACCAGGGAGAACACAACCCAACCGTCAAGTTCTCTCAGCAGAAAATCATGACTCCTCCTTCTGACGAGCCAGTGTTATCCCATGAACGGGCCGAGTCAAGGCCGTTTCCTCAAGAGTTCGAACCTCTACCAGCATCCCAAACAACTCATCACGAGCCGGTTTCCGTGACGCCTCCAGGGCAACGCATTTCATTTACCAGGGTTGCAGAGCCGGCCTATCATCAACCTACGTACATGCCATACGGCGAGCACAGCACTGGTGGTATTCCTCCACAGTTTTCATCAGAGAAAGTTCTTGCAGCTGCTCCCGTCAAGAGAAAACCAGCACCCATGGTGCAACATGGAACTTGGTCATCTCACGCTTCAACTCCTAGTCTCAGCAGCCAAGATAGGAATGGGCCTCCATATCAAGCATATGTACCTGGGGTTGGGGCATCTCCGCAAAGTTCTGTGAGATCATCCATGTCTCAGCCCCAGTCCATCGGCAACAGCGGAATGTACAACCGATCGTCAGCTTCGACACTGGGTAGCACATATACTAACCCAAGTCAACCCCAGAAATCTTCCGTGGAAGGCAGCACTCATTCAAAGGCCCAGGATATATCCTCGTACGACGGTAGTCATTGGGGAGGGCGATATGATGCCACGCCCCCGCATAATCCATTGGACCAGGATAGCGGAAACCAATACAACGGCATGACACCCTCTCGCCGCGGGGAACCTGGAAGCGCAATTGGGACTGCAACACCTCCGCAACCGCCGCAGAGACCACCTGTGCAGCAGCATCCGTACAGTTTGCCGGCTACGATCCAGCCATATCGAGACTCGCGCAGTCCGTCACAACGGATCGACGGAGGCCAAAACCCATATCCAACCCCCAGCAGTACACAAGGAAGCTTTATGGATAGCAGTGGCAGCGTGGATCGGGACCAGTCGCAACCAGACCCGAGGCAGCAGAAGTCGGGGTTCCGGGGTTCCATATTTCGATGAAATTCTCAACTCGGCCCACGATAGCGTGAGCTGCAAGGCGATGAGGACAACGACATGAGCTTCTGAGAAAGCTTCTTCCCTTTTCGAGTACGCACTAAGTTGGTCAAAATTGTTGCAGTCTTTTAAGGATCCACAAGTTGATCTCTCTTTGATTTACTTCGGATGTGTTTCGTTCAGTAACCCAATATTTCAACAAATGCGATGTATGCGATGTGTATATCACCTTTGGCTTTTTGGGAACTATGGAAACTGGCCGGAGGACTCTTTGTTACAAGGATTATCAAAACCTTGTGAAACGGTGAAATGCACTTCCCCCCTGGTAGGCTGAGCCTTCAAAAAGCGCTTCTTGAGTCAATGAAGACGCAAAAAGAGGTTTCAGAAGAAGGCCTCTTATGTTGGGATGCATTTTAGTGTGTGGTTGTAGTAAGAGTGAAAGCTTTAAGGGGGTCTCTCTAGGATGATCTGACTTTAAATACGACGTCCTTAAACTATTTCGGGTGAAAGAGATTTGGTCACTATCCCTCTTTTACCTGACTTGGGCCACACCGTATGTGCAGGGTCATTGAGATTTTAGCCATTTGCAACTTTTGCACATATAGCCTAATGTGCGACCTTGGCTGAATTGGTAGTGCATGCTCATTGTTTTATCATACTGCCCCCTGCTCGTCATCAAGCCTCCTCGTTTCCAAATCGCGGTTTCTTCTTGCACGTTCACAGACACCCAAAACACAGACAAGGATCGCAGCGAATCCGGGATATGCCATTTTCAAAAACGCTGGATGGCTGTTCATCGCGAATGCCAGAATATTTTATTATATTCAAGCCCGTTTTGCTTGACATCGCATCGTTGCACATTGGTTGACCGGGTCTTAATAACCTCGGCTCATGGCTGTCTCAGGCCCTTGTCCATCGTCGCCCCCTTCACAGAACCACAGTCGCATTTTCGTTTACAGCCAAATTTTGCTCACCCATGGCCTGAAACAGGACAGTTTCTTGAATCTCCTGTACTCGAAACAATACTACCAACTTTGTGATTTCCCACCAATGGCTCCTGCTATTGCGGGTTCCAACTTGAGGAGAAGCGAAAACAGATTCCATTTGAAACGCCACGTGCATGATTTGTCTGAGGTCGAGTATAAAGGAGTTAAGATGTTCGTCCCACATATAAGACGTAGCAAACCGACTGCGAGGCGCTATTGATTCTGGACCTTCTTTTTTGAACCCATTCATTCGTTCCTTCTGCTTGAGTAGCCTTCACTTTATCTTGTTCTTCTCCCACGCTCATTTCACAATAAGTTCAGCTTCATCATGAAGAACTTCCTGGGAGTAGCTGTTCTTACTGCATCGCTGGTCGGTGCCGTCCCTTGCACCAAAAGGCAGGCCGCCACCAGTATCAACGATCTTTTTGTCAGCCATGGCAAATTGTACTACGGGACAATCTCCGACCCGGCCTTGCTGAACGATGCAACCAATGCTGCTGTCATCAAAGCCAATTTTGGTCAGCTCACTCCGGAGAATAGCATGAAGTGGGATGCGACGGAAGGAACACAAGGCCAGTTCACTTTCGACAACGCAGATACCTTGGTTGATTTCGCCGAATCCAACGGAAAACTCATTCGGGGGCACACTCTTCTCTGGCACTCGCAGCTTCCGAGCTGGGTCTCGGCCATCTCTGATGCAGCTGAACTCACGTCTGTCATCGAAAACCACATCAGCACGATTGTAGGGCGATACAAGGGCAAGGTATACGCTTGGGTACGTGAACACAGCTCTATTTGTTTGAGCGGAACTAGCAAGCTAAAGTTTTATAGGATGTCGTCAACGAAATCTTCAACGAAGACGGAAGCCTTCGTGACTCGGTCTTCTCGAACGTCCTCGGTGAAGATTTCGTCTCGATCGCCTTCAATGCCGCACGTGAGGCCGATCCAGATGCTAAACTGTACATCAACGACTACAACCTCGATACTGCAACGTACGCCAAAGTCGCAAATGGGATGGTACCAAGCGTCAAGAAATGGCTCGAGGCTGGTGTGCCAATTGATGGTATTGGCTCGCAAAGTCACCTTAGCGCTGGTGGCTCGAGCGGAACCCAGGCTGCTCTTGAAGCCCTTGCTGGTTCCGGTGTCGATGAGGTTGCTGTCACCGAGCTTGATATTGCCAGCGCGCCTGCGGATGACTATGTTGTGGTTACCAATGCCTGTTTGGCCGTGGAAAAATGCGTTGGAATCACTGTTTGGGGTGTCCGTGATTCGGTAAGTTGATTAACATGAATATCTAGAATTGGGACATTAGCTAACTCTTTTAACAGGACTCCTGGAGGGCTAGTACAAACCCTCTTCTCTTTGACGACAGCTTTCAGCCCAAGGCAGCTTATGATGCCATTGTCGCAGCACTGTCTTGAGTGGTACTTGTTCACATAAAATAGATTCTCTATTGGACCTTCATGTGCTACTGTGTATCAATTTGCAGTCACGTCTAGTAGTTCTTGTATATTACTGTACCTAAGTTTATATCTGAACTTACCTTAAGTGAACTGGGGTCCCCCATAATTCATAGCCTCGACACCACTACTCGAGATGGTATTTGGGAGGCTCTTATCACGGTGGCTGTACGGCATCACCGATGGCGAAAAGAGGTTTCATTCCTCCCATGAAGTCTTTGAGACTCAGTACATGACCCGTGTGCTATTGCCCCAGGATCTTCATAAATCTTCCAGTAAGCCGTTCACAATCTTTATTTGTGATGTAGATGTCACCAATCCATGATCGAACTGAGTTCTCCGTCTCCCGCAGACCTTCAGTTCTGTTCGTTGTTGAATCGTTTATTAGGGTAGGGTTATGCTTAGGTATTGTTGATAATGCTAAGAAGAAGTTTTTAGGTTATAAAATAATTAAACTTTTGTAGTGGAGGATTTATTTACCTTAGCCAACATCGTATCCACGAGGTCGCAGAGACTCAAACGCCTCATTGAAAAACACTAATTCATCGTCGTTGTCAATAAACAGAAGAATTACCGACGAGGCCGAGGAGGACGTAGAGTCACAATTCGATGTCTGTTCAATTAACCAGACCTGATCATCTTCTCTATTGTTGGAGCTAACGCAAGAAAAATCTGCCTAGACGTTATCATTGGTGAGTATTTGTGGAAAGGGGTACTCTGAGAGGAAGCACCTTGGGAGCTCAATTGTTGGTTCAGTAACATGACGTGATTACCAAAACGCAGAAGGATCAGCAATTGTGGACACAATACGTTAATATATGGAGCTATTTATGGGGCAATTATTAATTGACAATGCTAGCCCCTTAGCAACGACTCGAATGGAGAAATGAGCGGCGCAGCGGCCCGTAGACCCGCAGCCATACAATAGCCGGCAAAGTTGCAATACCAGCAAACGCGCCAGTTCGAAGACCAAAGTGAAGGATCTCGTACCCAAACAGATAGCAATACCACACGTCCATTGTCTTCGTTTGCTTGCCGCTGACCAATCCATCTTGGAACTGAACACGAGACCCTTGAACCCTTGACTCACGCCGAGGCAAAGCATTCTCTTACGTCAATTGGGGGTTGGACAAGGTCTTTGCTCTTTAAAGAGGCTAGAAACCAGCGCCCAAAGCTGGGGTTTTGATCTGGGGTTCAGCTCGTGCCACCCTTCCCCGCGAAGTTCTCACCACCAAACACAAGACACATCACAACCAAGCCATGGCTTCTTGCGCTACGACGACCCTAGAAGTCGAGTCCATCGAACTTCAGGCTCGTCCCTCTCCAGTGCGGTACGGTCCTCGCTCACTGCATGAAGAGACGTTGCAGCCGTTCGAGCAAGCCTCTCGGACAAGTCGCGATCGCGTGCTAGCAGAAGTTGGCGGAG
This sequence comes from Neonectria neomacrospora, assembly GCA_013756995.1. Classification (NCBI taxonomy): domain Eukaryota; kingdom Fungi; phylum Ascomycota; class Sordariomycetes; order Hypocreales; family Nectriaceae; genus Neonectria; species Neonectria neomacrospora. The sequence goes on along the minus strand of JABSTB010000704.1, from coordinate 96,962 downwards.
TAGAACCCGACGCCGCACTCGGAGTTCAAGCTTTGCAACGGTGGAATGAACCCAAGATCAATACTTTCCGCCTCAGCGCGGCGTTCTGGAGTATGTTGGTGATGGGGGCTAATGATGCTGCTTACGGCGTAAGTTCTTAGCATTGAACGGATCCCTCTGAAAGCATGTGCTAATACGTTGTTGCTAGGCTCTCATCCCTTCAGTATGCTGGATTATCCTCTCGGCAGCTCATTTCGACTATGCTGACATGGTGGCAGCTTGAAAAATACTACGACCTGACGTACATCGTCGTGTCCATGGTCTTCATTTCACCATTCGTCGGCTATGTCCTAGCCGCAGTCTTTAACAACTACCTGCATCTCACGATTGGACAGCGAGGCATTTCAGTGCTATGTGCCGGCTGTCACATCTTGGCTTATTCCATCATCGCGGCCCACCCTCCCTATATCGCCCTAATCTTCGCTTTCATGTTTGCCGGGCTCGGGAATGGCCTCGCGGATGCCGCATGGAACGCTTGGGTGGGTGGTTTGGCCAACGCCAGTGAAATCCTGGGTTCTATGCATGCCTGCTATGGTGTTGGTGCTGTCTTCAGTCCTTTGGTTTCCACGGCGATGATCACCAGGTCGAATTTGCCTTGGTATTATTTCTACTACATCATGGTGAGTTTTCTGTCGGGAATTAAGTTAAGAGAAGGTTCTAATGGGTTATAGATCGGTTTCTCAGTCATTGAGCTTCTTGTTCTGACGTGGGCTTTCTGGAAAGCCGACGGAGCCGCCTACCGAAGCGTATACAGAGAAAGCGAGATTGAAAGGGAATCTGGACTTTGGGCTGCCATTACTCAGATGCCTGCAGCCCGAACTTCTTGGATCTGTGCCTTCTTCCTACTCTGCTATGTTGGCATTGAAGTTGCTCTAGGCGGATGGATTGTTGTTTTCATGACTAGAGTCCGCGGCGGCGGTGACTTCGAGAGCGGTATGACTGCGACAGGCTTCTGGCTCGGCATCACAGTCGGTCGTGCAGTTCTCGGATTTGTTACACCGCGTTTGGGAATCAAGGTGGCTATATCTGTGAGTTTTTTCTATCTTACTACTACAAGACCGGCAGCTGACTGATTATTGCCAGAGCTACATCGCTGCCACCATGGGACTCGAGTTACTTTTCTGGCTCGTCCCCCAGTTCTACGTCTCCGCCGTCGCCATTGCCTTCCAAGGTTTCTTTCTTGGACCGCTCTTCCCGGGCGTGGTGCTAGTTGCTAGCAAGCTTCTTCCCCGACACCAACATGTCGTCGTTATTGGTTTTGCTGCAGCTTTAGGAGGCTGCGGTGCGGCCATCTTGCCTTTTGCGGTTGGTGTCCTTGCTCAAGTGGCCGGAGTGCAAGTTCTCCAACCAATTGTCCTGTCTCTTCTCGGAGTGCTGCTCCTCCTCTGGTGGGCTCTGCCGAGAATCAACAAGAGGCGGGAGTAAACAAGGCAATAGAAAGAGGGAGAGTATCTTGATATAATACGCTGAAGGGGATCATCACTGAAAGTCTAAGTTGAAACGCTGCAAGCAATTGGTAGATGGTAGGGCGTCATGTTATTACATAGAAGTTTGACAGCGAGCATAGGAGGAAAAGCAGCGAGGGGATCCGAGGTCAGTGGATATGGTTAAAATTAGAAAAGGGCCTTGCATGTGAATGACTAGGTCCTGGAGAAGCAGCCGTTTTGTCTAATGTCTTTCTACGGTGAAAATGTGCAACAGTAGCAGTGTGATCCTTCTCGGATAGAGTGACTTTGTGAACAGAGGCTCTGGATCTGGAGCGGCTAGGCCACGTATGAATATATGGGAGATTCAAAAGCGAAAAGAGGCATGGAATACTATCAATCGCGAATTGGCTGCTGGACCTAGTCAGCTCGATCCGCTGCAGAAAGTGAGCATCTTGAAGGGCATGTTCTTCATCCAACTGCCTGTGGCTCTTGGCTCATCTGACATAATTCCAGGTCACGTGATGGAATCCTCGCAATGCCTCTGAATGTCCCTTGGACATTTTAGAACAACCTCTCTGTTTATCGTCTATCTCTTAGAAGTATTCAGGTTCATCCAGTTCCAACAGAAATTGTCGTCAGAATGGGACGACTACGCCAAATCTTCCTTTATTTCTGGAACTTTCGCTACTTGTCCATGAAGTACCGATGGCAAGTCGTCAAGTTGAGTCCTTGGCCGAGGTCCTAGTCAAGTCATTCACGTGGCGATTGGAAATTGGGCTGCGTCGGAATGGCGATATCGAAGGCCCCAATGGAGCTCCACCGACTGTCCTTGAATTCTGCCCTTCATGGACTGCCAAAGTGCCACCTTTAAAGGGGAAGCTCATCGTTCATCCTGACGATGAGATGTACTTCGACAGTCCCTTTCACAATCGCAACATCATTACAGCAACCGGCCACTTTTACACCGTATAATCTGCGGCTACTGTGGACTGAACTGACGTATAAGATTTAAGCATAGTTGCATTGAGAAAAGGTCACGTCGGGATCCTTAGTCACTAAGTACCTCTAATGGGCAAGTACACACCAAGACTGTTAGACTGCCTTTCTACAGTATACATCGATCATTGGTACAAACATCAATACGCGATAGACTTGCCTTCGAAAACTGTCTCATAGATGCGCGCGCTTCGATCCTTTATCATATTGGGCCCAGCTGTTCCAATTAACTTTGAAGTGCTGTGGCGGGTAAGAGTAACCGGCGACCGCGGGGCAGACTGGGCCACCACCTCTATCGCCCTTATACCTATTCCTGTCACCTTTCGCGTCCGATTTGCCCCGTAGAAATCCATGTCACATCATGGACCAACATGTCTCCTAGGACGGTGAGCCCCGAAGCCAGGGTTCACGACCCGTTCAGTAGTTCGCGTGAATTGGAAGTGTGGAATCTAGGCCCTCGCTTGGCAGGCATGAGGTTACGGTGGATTACTTGTGGAGAGAATGCAACTCCTCCCATCACTACCGCTTTCTGAAGCCGCAGCACCTTTAGCCTAGAGTGTAATAACACTGTGCTGTTGGTCAACGACGTAGTTACTTCATCTGGCAATGCCTGAGCCCACAAACCCTACTCGAGGCTTACATGCGACTGTGAACGAAAATCTATCCATCCATGTGAGAAAACTCTTGGTCGACAATAAGGAGCCGACTAATATGGTAAGTTGATCCTCACTGCAGAGGGAGAGCAAGGCGAACTTAAATTTGACGAAGAGGACTAAAGGATGAACAGGTCTTGAATCCAGCTGAAGACGAAGAAAAGAAAAGGAGAAAAGAAAGCGTTGCTGCCCTTCATCTCAATAGCAAGTGACCTCACGTACTCAGTATAAGTCTCTTCTTCCCAAGTCTAGGTGCCATTAGAGTTACTACAAATAGCTGCCCATGAAGACACCGACCAAATTATGATTATAATTTTAGAAGGGTGGAAGAAGTGATGGGGAGTGATTAGGTCCTCGGGTCGCGGTCAAATAGGAGGTTTTGTATTGCATTAAAGGAGTTTAACTTCAAGACCTAGAATGAAGGCATAGACTACAAAGATTTGAAAAGAACGTTCAATTGTTCACCGCAGACTTTTCAAGCGTAGGTTAGACACAACGCAGAAGGTAACATTAGGCTGTAAGGCATCCAAAAATGAAACTCAAACCAGTTGATAAAGTCTCAGCATCAAAATACTAGGAGTCATCGCAGCATGACCTTCTGCGGTGGACCTTTGACGCCGTGAGAAACTCAATGGCCGACCGTAGAACCAAACATTTCGTTGAACCTGTCCCCAACTGGCTTTGCAGCATCAATGATGGCTCGCATCTCCTTCTCCTCATTCTCGGTCAGAACAACATCGCGAGATCCCCAATTTTCTTCCAACCTGTGAGCCTTAGTGGTTCCAGGAATTGAGACAAGACCTTGGGAGGCAACCCAAGCGAGCGCGATCTGGGCCGTGGTACATCCCTTGCGCTTTGCCAGCTTCTTGATTTCTTCCACAATTACTTTGTTCTTGTAGAAGTTTTCGCCCTGGAACTTTGGAACTACGTAGAATGCGCATTAGCTTACAGCTCGATTATTCATGGCCTAGTTACAGGCCAAATACTGTGAGATCTTACCAGTTCGGCGGAAGTCGTCTGCCGCGAACTCATCGGGGGAATTGTAGTCGAAGTTGTCAACGAGCCACCCGTGGCCCAACGGGCTGAAAGCTACAAAAGCCACACCCAACTCCTTAGCTGTATCGATGAGACCGTTTGTCTCGTGCCCTGTCTCAAAAGCTGAATACTCTGCTTGGATGGCATCGATCTTGGCGACTACAGGGGTTGTTAATATCTAAAAGTTCATTAAGGATCGGCAAACATACTCGAGTTCGCCTTGCGCAAAGTTTCGGCAGAGCACTCAGAGAGACCGATGTATTTAGTTTTCCCCTCCTTTCGGAGTTTGTCGAGGGTTCCGATGGATTCTTCTAGCGGGGTTTCTAAGACATTTAGTAACGAGCGTCAAAAGGGAGTGGATGGCTCATACTGGGATCAATCCTATGAAGATAGTAGAGGTCTGGGGTGAAGCCTAATCTCTCAATAGTTCCTTCAAGGTATTCCGTGATGTGAGATGCAGAGTTTGTGACACTTCCGTCACCTCCAAATATGTCGAATCCGCACTTGGAGGCAACTGTAAAGGACGCGGGTTACTAGATGCCGCAGAGTATGTGATTGAAGCAGTGACTTACCAAAGATCTTGTCGCGAAGGTTGTGTTTCTGAATGAAGTCCCCCACGATCTTTTCGTTCTCGCCAGCTCCGTACACGACCTACACCCAATCAACGTTCCGCTGCTTACTGGAAGTGTTTGAGTACTGACCGCAGTGTCCCAAAAAGTACACCCCAGGTCAATTGCCTTCTGCAAGACCGGCTCGGACTCCTCGCTGGTGAGCTTGGTTCCCATGGCGTGGCTCAGACCCATGGCACCGAAGCCAGGGACGGGGACTTGAATGTCGCCGAAAGGAAGTGTTTGAACCATCTTGCTGATAATGAGATTCTGTGGTTTTGGTTAGGGATTGTACATGGACTGCATTCGAAACTGCATGGGGTACTGCTGGCCTTTTATAATTAATTGGAAAAGTAGTTCTACGCATCTGCGTCCTACTAACGTATAGTGTTATCATTGTTTGGGCATATGGAGCCGCAAAGTTAGCTGTTTCGCCTCCATCATCGATACGTTGGCTGGCATAAGGTTTCTAGCGGACTTCACCAGAATTGGCTTAGTTCCTGCAAATGAGTGACAGTTGCATAGATACTTTACTTAGTTGGGCTGTCCAAGGCTCCGCCTTGCGGTTTAATCCACCCTTAACCCCTTAACTCCGTATTCTGCACGACTAACTCCTTAAGTGCGCACCCCAGGCGCCATCTGGTACCTCAGGGACTCCTAACAGCAGGCAAATTATGGGGGGAAAAGATATAGCCAGAGTGATCGACAGTACTTCATAGCACACCATGTGTCGGCACAAACTAAAGTACTACCTATCTCATGTACTTCCATAGGCTTGCATCCCTGTTAGTGACGCCAATGGCTCCTCTGCGCATTTAAGGATATTAAGTTCATCTACTCTTAGAGATCTCTGAAGTACTAGATGGCGCCTGAGTAGACGTGGAGCTAAGGACGTCACTGGTACCTCTGCCCACTTGAGGAAATGCACCTGTCATCCACCGACATTTAATCTCGGACCTTCCTTATCTTGTGTGTAGTAGCTAAACGTGGGTTTCTTCTCGCCCCTATTCGCAAATCATTCACTGCAGTAACGATGAGTGATCCCTCCTCCTCTAGCAACGAACTTGCTCTGCGACCCGTGTTCGTCACTGGCAGAGATGACTGGTCAGGTCTTGCCAATTCCCGTGAACGGAGGAAAATTCAAAATCGTATCAACCAACGAGCTCGCCGTAAGCCCGTCACCCCGAGTCACCAAAATTGAACAGCCTATTAACATACTAGCTCCAGGCTCACGCCAGCGGCAGCACGGTGAAGTGTCTCCGTGGGGCGGCTCTCATGCCGAATCCAATCCCGCCGGGCTCAATCCCACATCTGTTACAACGTTGATCAACACAGTGTTGAGGCAAGAAATGGATCTCAAAACACTTGTGGATGCGATCAACATTCTTCGCCTGCAGTCGCAAGACAACCGGGCTATTATTCATGCCTTTGAGACAATCGTGTATCAAGGGACTATGGCCAGGGCGACCAGGCCTATACCAACAATGTTGCCCAGCTTGGTCCAATTCAACATGTCTCGCTCCTTAATGTCAAATGCGGAGGTTCTTGGGCTAACCCCCAACCACATGCATGACGATGCTCTCTCGCTATTCGTCGTTGCAGGGCCCTGGCCAGTCGGCGTGAACCTGACCACCGACACTCTTCCCTTAGGGCTTCGGCCAACTCCTCTTCAATACAGTACACAACACCATCCCTGGATAGACCTGCTCCCGATACCTCGATTACGAGATAACCTACTTGAGCGAGACGTGGAATCGTTCGATGAAGATGGTCTCTGCTGTGCTTTCACAGGACGCGGTCACCAAAAGGGTGCGGGGGTCATCGTATGGCGCGATCCTTGGGACTGCAGCGGTTGGGAGGTGACAGAAGAGTTTGTTCGATCTTGGGGGTGGGTTATTGCAGGTTGCTGGGGTCTCTTCCGATCCACAAACATGTGGCGTGCTAAAAGAGGCGAGCGGCCGCTCTTTAAGGCTTTCCCGTAACAAATGGTCATACACCACGTACGCTAAAGTTGCATCATAAGACGTTGCGTCTCTACACAGGTGGTTCAAGGAGAGACTTTAATTAATCATTGTTGTGAGAGTAAGATGGCCCATGCACTAAATGTGCTATCCTTGAGTAGTGAGAAGCCCTACATCCATCTAGCCAGAGCACCCACGAAGGTGGTCCAGTTTTTGGCTAGTCGGATGGTCAAGATCCTTAGACCTGGGAGCGTTGGATCACAGTTTACTAGAAATGCAACGTCCTCGGTGTCAATTTTGGCCCATGTCTTTGTTTCTTTGCAAAATTCAAGGTTCCGCCTGCAGGATCCTACATGTCTGTTAGCTCTAGGCAGAGCTGGGCGATGTCGCCGACGCCCGTTCGTCAAAACATGTGGGCTCACCTAGAAAGCAAAGGGCTACGACAATCATGGGTGACGGGAGGAAATGAGCGTATTGGGCTGTTAGGCTACAGATTCACTCAAAATAAATCTATATCTGTACCCTACCTTCTGCCAGGCCTTGACACCGCCCTCCAAGATCTGTTTCAAGTGCTGGCAGGTTTGGTTTCCGTTTCCATCATTGGCCTCTCGAGTGTAGTTTTCGAAAATGTTTCGTTCAATTCAAGATACCATTAGTCCGTCCACCATGACATGTCCCAACTAACGGGCGTTTTCCGAATCCGCTCAGAAGGCAAAATGCTGGGCGCCCACATAGAGGATAAATATGATCTGCCGTGCTGAACAGGGGCTGGCAGATCAGGGAGTAGGGCAAATATTCAGTAAGCTCAGACATACATGATATAATGTCCACGGGCGGTGAATAGCGCAGGATGACTTCCAGTGCAGTCAACGTGTCAGTGGGACGTTCGTGAATCCGTGGAACCATCCACGACAGTCCCACCGCTTGGGATAATTAACCAACCCGGCCCAGGGTCAGAACAGAGATGTCTTGAAAAGCGCACAGGCTCATGAGGAATCTCGAGAGGCGATCACGAAAGAGCAGATCAGTCGGCGCCGACATGCCACGGGTGTTCCGCGCCCACGTTCCTCGCAGTTGTGAAGGATAAAGATGCTGAGCAGAAGTGAAAGTGACAGCAGTTTGTAGACTTAAATCAAGTTTGCAATGTCGGTCTTGATCTCAACACACAACTCGACCATGACCATCCGGTGGTGGTGCAGGTCTTGGGATGCGGGGTGACGGATGATCGAAATATTCCGAGACCAGATTCTCGCATGGACGTAGACTGCAAGCTTTGTCGAAGAGCGCCACAATTTAAGGTGTGCAAAGTGAGAGGACAATGGCCAACCAGGTCCTAGGGTAACTTAGTATTAGCTGTGATAGCTCCGCGACCTTACTAGGTCTGGAGCAGGCTACCTGGAACGAGAGTACTTGAAAGGTTGATTAGAGAGGTTTAACAGGACTACAAGCTTTGCTGGGTCGAATGACACTGGAAGGAGAGTGTTCGCGTCATCATGGCTTAGTATATACTAACCATCAATTCACGTAGTACTTAATGAAAATCTTACAACACAATGGACTTTGTATCCAATAACCCGGAAAATGCGGATTAACATTTGCAAGGAGCCCTCGCTCTAATGATTGCTTTTGAAACTTTGAGCACCGCGCCAGGCATGTCGACTGAACAAGATGGTACTATTAGAGGTGGCGGTCTGTGGCAGTTCGAGGCTTCAATTTACCTTTTCAATGCGAGAATGACTCCATCTCAAAGGCGCGGCGTCTTGGCAGTCAACACCCTTATCTCAAAACCAACTCAATTGAATAGGTTAAATGTTTTAAGTTCAGCGACGAAGGCTATGTCTCGTATAAAACCAGGCTGCCTAGGACAGTTATGGCAGGCAGGTCGTGGGCACCAGGCAGGCATGAGGCAGTGCGGTGATTTGGAATTTGACCAAGCGTGACTAGTCTAATGGGCGTTGCCCATCTAACGAGCGTTACTAGTCTAATTAGTGTCAAGTTAGTGGCGGAGCGCTCTTAGGGCGTTGATTAAAGGTGAACGGACTGGCTCCGACGTTTTACCCTGGTTCTTGGCAACTCATTAAACTCTAATCTTAACAGTAAATACCGACGCTAAGGGCAGTTAAAGGCATCAGGGGTTTGCACAAAGTCTGGGGGACGTGGCAGTCGTCACTCTTTAGGGAGGAAATCAAGGCACAAGGCACAAGGCACGAAATGATAGGGTTTCACCAGCCCGAAGCGTGACGTACGTACCCAAGTCTGCGCCCCGTGGGACTAGCCCTAAACTGTGGCTTCAGGAAAACTACATATATGAGTGAGACATACACCACTGCACAACCACCCGCCTTTATTCGTCACCCATTGCTCATCAATCAGCCTACTCTACAGCCTGCACATCTCACAACTCGCCATGAAGCTCATCGTTCCCGCCACTTTTCTTGCCCTTGCTGCCGGTGTCTCGGCTTGTGCTAGTCACAATGCAGCACCGCTAGCCGTAAGGAAGCGCCAGGAGACTCAACCTATGGCAGAATGGGCGTATGAAGCCTCGTTCAACTGGGGACGACTCGACCCTAGTATGTGCACACGCTCCTCGATATCCACCTCCTCATTGCTAACAAGCCCTCAAGAGTACGCCCTGTGCCAGACCGGCACCCAACAGTCACCTATCCCCCTCAGCCTCAGCAATGGGCTGTCACAGAATCACCAAGTCGACTTTGACTATTCCCCCAGCGTGAACGGCACGTTCTTCAATTGGGGCTACGGCATAGCATTTACTGTCGCTCACGAAGAGGATGTTTGGACTAACAATCCCGCCATGACCTTCGACAATGAAACGCTTTACCTCGCAGGATGGCACATCCACGCTCCAGCCGACCACTCGGTCGGCGGCGACCGTTCCAAAGCTGAGATGCATTTCGTACACGTCGATGCCGAAGGCCACGAAAAGGCCGTCCTTGCCTTCCGCCTGGATCCCGGCAACAGTGACAACGCCTTCTTCAGCCAACTGCCTCCCGCGATTGGATTCAACGAGACGGAGAAAACCGAAGTGGTGACGCTGGACCACAATCTCGCCTTGGAGAGTGTTTTCTACTTTAATGAGTTTTGGACTTACAAGGGCAGCTTGACAAGCCCGCCGTGTCACGAAGGCATCCGCTGGTTTGTTGCCCGACAGATCTTGTTTACTGGTGTCCAGCAGATGAGAGATATTTTGGGTGCCAGCACATACAGCGCTCGGGCTGAGCAGGAGGTCTGGCTCCATAGCATCAATGAGTAGACAATGCCCCAATCCCGGCACATATATGTCCTTGGTAGTATAGATTTCTTTTTAAACCCCAGTTTCATTGATAGGCTTCAATGGTCCATAGAAACGCTGTCTCAAAAGATGGATTATACATACTACTGAGCAGTACTTAGAGCTAGATAGATTAATAGAATAAGCATGGGCATGCTTTCACAGGTGCCGCTAGCTTTCTCTGAATACTGGTTATAAGCGTGAAAAGGCTGTGGAACACAGACGAGACTAAGGATATGTCAGGAGATGCTCTCGCCGAGGTTGCAAGAGGCTGGGATGATGATGACTTCTTTCATTTTCAGTAGTTAAAAGAATAACAGGCATCAGAGGCTGGTTGAGGTACAACAGTAGTCACAGTTTTACCACTCTCTCTGTTATAATTTGCAGAGAAGTTTTATCCGTCATTGTTACTGTAGTTGTTTATTTAAGTGCGTGGTTCATCGCCTCGGTTATCCTTGAATGTCAAACGTGAACGCAGGGACCTAAGAAGCTAAGACTGATTGATTCCTCTTGCCCAACAGCAGAAGTAGGCACGATTAGTGAAAGACTTACGCTCAACATTAACCTTTCTACTCAAATGTAACTACTTTCCACACCGCTCTCCCAATCCGTTCCGTAACATTTCACTGAAAATACGTCTGTGCCCCACACTCGCTCATGCCCTTTGTTCGTACCCAAGGTCCAAATAGGCTAGGATACATTGAGTAAAAACCTTACCGACTTGATGCTGACTCTTCCCTTCTAGGCTCATCACATTGGGCGAGACAGGGTTGTCTAGATAGCAAAAGAGGGTTGTGCGAATGGCAATACTAATTATTTAATAAAGGCTCCTGGATTCTGTCTAAAGAAAAGCGTATACCGTGTAGTAACTCCTCTTCGCAGCCTGAGCAACAATCGTCCACACGGGGAAAACGACAGGGTGTACATACCTCAGTACACGAGTTTCTCCTGCCCGCAATGTGAATTGCTGACTTTGGTAAAACACGGATTGTATTCCTGTGGCAATTAGCGCCGCGAATCGCGTAAGCGGCGCCATCATGCCACTGACAAGAGAGGGGCTGAACCAAGCCCTTTCTTTTCATCCACCAACTGCTCTTTAGCCTCAGCCGCTTTCGCGATGGACGCTCTCCCTCAAGATATTCTTGATCAAATCGTCTCTTAACTCCTTCTAAAGGACTTCGAACTACCCAAAGACCCATACACAAAGGGCGAAAAGGTTTCCGTGCTGCTGGCGCTTCTGGCCACGCTCTCACGTCCCCTATAGACCGCAGTCGAGAGGATCAACCTCGATGAACTGCCCAAGTTGGATGAAGCCTTCATACTTGCGAGGCACCCTTTTCTGAACGTCTTGGCCCTTAGCGCCATCCTCCCGTGCTACAATGCTACCGCATCCTTACGAGCGGAATCCCCTGTAGAGCGTGCTGCCAATAACGAGACTTACACGCAAACTATCTAGTCCTTGTCCAGAATTCCGAAGAACTGGGAAGAGGAGAATCCGAAAATAGTCGAGTCCCGCCTTGGCCCTAGCAATCAACCACCAAGAGTCACCAAGCGACTGCCCATGGCCGACCAAACTTGCACCCTGGAGGGACAGGCAAGGAGCCGGATTGCATTTACGAGGGTCGTTGTCTCCCCTCCTACTTGGATGTTCTATACCCGAGGGCACTGCCAGTCCTACACAGGGCAAAGAAAATGGAGATAACGCAACCAAACGAGCGGTATGGACACCTTAATATTTACTTGATCTATCATATAACAAAAGAGATAAAGGTAAAGATAGAAGTTTCAGGCTACTAAATCTTAAGATAGATATAATATTATAAGTAAATATAAGCAGCCTAGTGCTAGTGAATTCCCTAATTTCTCCCTCCAGTGCGCGAACAACTTTATCCTATTTCCTTTATTCCTCCACTCTATCTAGGTCAAATCGCGGTTGGGCGGTTGTCAGTTGTCGCGGTAGGGTCTCAGGCATTGTCCTCGGTGATTTACGTGGTGAATCGGTCCCACAAGTAGTTGGCTGCGGACGTTGGAATTCTTAGAGCACACTTGCAAGTCGTGCTGGAAGAACTGAACGGGGCCGATTGGAACCCGCGTTCCTGCCTTCCCACGGAAGTTCCTCGCACCAACCACCAGCACGTAGAGTTCGGCGATGGTAAACCCGTGGCGTGACAGGGCTCTCCACGTTGACGATCTATACCGAAATTTGAGCCAGTGTGATCCGTCTCTCCCTGTTGGGAACTCAACCTGCATTTCTGCAGGATTCAGAGCTCGCTCCGGCCGCGCCCAGGGAGTAGCTTAATGCAGTGCTGAGCACGAATCAGGGAAATCCAACTGCATTAGAAAGACGGTACGGCCTTTCTAGACGCTTGGTGCATGAAAATCAGACTGATGCGACATTCAAAATATACCAAGACCAAACGTCACGCTTTTAAATCCCGTTGCGGAGGCGACCGCCATTACGACTGGGTTACCTCGGATAGCTACCTAGTCTATGTTCAACAAGTCGGGGTGGATAGCACCCCACCCTCGGTAGACTGATTAATCGGACATAGCAGTAGAGCTCAAGTTAGTTGGCAAGACTTTGGGTTAGAGTGCTTAAAGAGCTGGAAGGGTGAATGTCATTTTATCTCTTGGACACCAGCCCATCTCGTCGTTAGTTGCGAAACGGAGGCCCCCAGTTCAAGCTGGCATGGGACTTCTGGCTGGCGTAGAAACACCCTCGACGCGGGAGTCAATGTCTGGTCGGATGATGAGGCAGATGACGTTAGAAAAGACATAGTATCCCCCCCCGTCCTGTACGTCGTCGGAGATAATGGGGATAAGTCGCTAGCGTGAACGTAATTACGCTTTGGTGTTATTATTCATATCCTACTCCTACTAATAAACCTAAACTTTTGTGAATGTAAAACATTTGTCGTAAGTAGTAAGTATTCGGCGGGGATAACGGGGTTATGACCACACTATGAGGCGTTCCCGGTGCATTGTGCATAAACTCTGGAGAACTAGCTCCTCGAGCATCGTGCAAGCCGAACCACACGGAATCGGGGTGTTGCCAGATACCGAGTAGTGGCAATGACACACCAAGTTTGGAGTCTCCAAAAGTCCAAAAGTATAAAATAGACCGCAGTTCCTGGCTTTCTGGTTACCCAAGTTCATTCACTTTCGTTCGAGACGAATTGATTACACAGCTCTGCAGCTGCCCTTACACCTTCGGTCACATTCTCCTATTTGGAAATCACGCAATAGATCCCGCCAGACCTCGAGCAGAATGTCACCGCAGCTGCTGCCGACGCGGCCTCTGGGTAGAAATGGCCCTCAAGTTCCTCGACTGGGACTTGGCCTGATGGGCATCAGCGTCTTCTACGGCGTCGCCAAGCCTGAAACCGAACGTATCGGACTCCTAGACAAGGCTTACGAGATGGGTGAGACCTTTTGGGACACCGGTAAGTCCCAGGCCGAACTGTCGAATCAGCTCAAGTGCCTTAGTTTTTGGTATATATTAACAACCCATCTCTACAGCTGACATGTACGGCGATTCTGAAGACCTCGTTGGGCGCTGGTTCAAAGCCAACCCCGATAAGCGAAGCGACGTCTTTCTCGCAACTAAGTTCGCGGGCAGGACCTTCGAGAATGGCAACGTCACCATTGATAGCACACCGGAATACTGCCTGTCGGCCTGCGATAAGTCCCTTGAGCGTCTGGGCGTGTCGTTTATCGATCTGTACTACTGTCATCGATTAGACCAGAAGACCCCCATTGAGCTGACTGTGCGCGCCATGGTGCAGCTTAAGGACGCTGGCAAGATCAAGTACCTGGGTCTGTCTGAGTGCAGTGCCGAGTCCCTCCGCCGCGCACACGCCGTGCACCCCATCACCGCCGTGCAAATGGAGTACTCGCCCTTCTCGCTGGAGATCGAGTCGCAGCAGTTCAAGCTGCTAGAGACGGCTCGCGAGCTCGGCGTCGCCGTGGTTGCATACTCGCCTCTCGGACGGGGCATGCTGAGCGGAACGCTGCGCTCGCGTGCCGACTTTGGCCCGGGAGATTCCCGTAGTATGTTGCCGCGGTTCAGCGAAGAGAACTTCCCTAAGAACATTGCCGTTGTGGACAGGATCTCGGAGATCGCCAAGAAAAAGGGTGTTACGCCCTCGCAGCTGACGCTGGCTTGGCTGCTGGCGCAGGGTGACGATATCTTCCCGATCCCTGGGACGACGAGGGTGGAACGATTAGTTGAGAACCTGGGTAGTTGCAGGGTGGCGCTGAGCAATGAGGAGAAGAAGGCGGTGCGAACGGTGTCGGAGAAGGCGGAGATCGCGGGTGGACGGTATCCCGAGTCCTTTGCCCACGCGTGCTTTGCTGATACGCCGGCGTTGAAGGAGTGACGGGGCAACTTGGTGAGATGGCGTATTGTGCCTCTCTTGCTTTCATGATGAACCAATCCATCAACCCTGTACTAGAGTGCGGTGCAGTCAATCGTCACTCCTCTTCACTATATTTCTAGAGCTCAAACTATTTCGATCCATATTTCTAGGTGACTGAGTTTTCTAAATGCAAAACCTGAACATTTACCCTGATATTTGACAAACTTTTGAGACACTTTACGAATAATATCGATGTGGCCTTAGAGAGCCGGGGTATTCGCTGGGGCCCCTATCTGACGTGCCCCATTGAAGATGAACTCCTATTCGTGAGACTTAAACCGACTCCAAGACCGGCACTTTCGTTGCTCTCCGACACCACGTCCAATTCTTGACGGAGACATGAGGTATCATGATTGCTGACCAGAGCTGGAGACGTCGCGTCGAAGCCGGGCTTACAATGGCCACAGCGATCCTTTTCAACAGAGGGAGTTCTAGACAGCCTTGCACACCTTATTGATATTATAGGCTGTACTGGAGATGTCTTCTCATGACCACTATCGTCTACCTCTTCAACATAGACCACAACAGTATCATCCAGGGCCCTAGCCTCAATAGTGCGTTGAACTGGCTCTCGGTTGCGTTGTGCAGCTACCCGAGCAAGGCTGATGAAAGACTCGTTTGGTTTTGGCTGGACTTTTCGACCGTTTCGTAGGTTGACCTGTTCCAACTACGGAAGTAATCCCACTTACTTCACGGCAAACTGCGCAGTACGCTTGTAAAATGACTGGACAATCATGCGAGCTACTAGTTGCGAATCTAGGGTTCTTGCCTTGCTACCTAGTAGTTTGATAACGTCTTGGCTCTTTGATCCAGACCGGATCACATGCTCAACGAGCCAAGTCTAAGTCTACCTCCACTCTTCGCCAATTGTTCTCGACTCGGCTTCTTCGCTCGCTTGCTTGACGTTATTGTCTGGTCCTCACTGGCATTTCGACGGAGCCCGCACCGCAGTCTCGGCACAGTGTTACGATCTCATTACTACCCTGTCCGTATGTCCGTTTCCGGCTTTGAAGGGCCTTTACCTGTAGATGCGTCGTGCTTCCATTCCGAGACGCAGATGAGCTCAAGTTAAACCCTGATAGTAGACCAAGATGTCAGTCCCTCGATTAAGATCAGCCAAGCCATGCCCATCAGGCAATGCAATCGTCGCATCTACAGGTAAAGGCACGGCCTGGTAGCGCCCATAGTGTAGGTAAGTTGTCGCATATTTTGAGCCCTACAAGTAGTGATTAACAAATGGGCCACGATGTTGCAATATGGTATCTGGCGGAGCCGGTGAAGCTGAAGACTCCCGCTCCAGCGCAGATAGCCAAGCTTGGCTCTCCCACTGGCCGGACGACCAAAGACTATAACTCCCAATATGTTACCCGCGCTGTACGATAAGCTTGCTCGGGATCCATGCATGCGGAAAAAGACATGATTGCCTTCATTCGTAGGGAGTTCGGCGTTGTAGTGACCCGTTTCAGCATAAGCAGGGCGTTAAGAGCGGACTCTACATGAAGAAGATGATACGAAATATTACCAAGGAGCGCAATTCGGACCTTTTTGAGTCGACCTCATATATAAGCGATCGTTTCTCGATTCTCACCAACTAATTTACATCGATGAAAGCGGGTGCGGTAGGATCAATGGCAAGGAAAATAAAGGATGGGCTAAGAAGGGTGTTACTCTGGTTCAATTAAAGCGATTAACTAAACCGTAGACAAAGGTTCCAATCCTCCTCGCGCCGAAGGCGGACACTGGACCACCACCGCCAGCACTTGGAGTTAGCGCCAGGTGAGCCTGGATATAAAAGCCAACTCCGCCCTAGAATTTACGACCGATCCGACTATCGCCAGCATCCAGTCTAAAACGCTTCGTCAAAATTATGTTGCTCGCTCGCTCCAGCCTCCCTCGCTTCCGCTCTTCTTCCTTATGTTGTGCTCTGTCGCCCGCGATTCTCAGCTTGGACAGCTGCGCGGCAAGTATGGCCTCACTGCTGAGCACGATTTCGCCGCTTCCGTTCTCTCCCCGCCGTTGGGCGACCTCGAGACCAGGAGTCGGGGAGGTTTTTGAGTGTGAGGCGAACGAGTCTTGATCCCGGTCTGGTGTTGCTCGACGAGCGGCTCGAGGTTCTTGGGTGTCGAGATTCTTTCGATGTGAGATGAGCTTTCCTGATGGTAAGCGCACCGGTATGCTGTCGTCACGTTTTGTCTGCTCAATCACGACATTTTCGGCTTGTGGCATTTCGTAGAATTCCTCGGTGTCCGGGGAGACGTCGAACCGGCAATGCCCCTTGGCCATCATGTGCTGCTGGACGCCCTCGACCGTGTTCCGCCGCATGCCGCAGGATATGCATTCTCGATACTCGTAGATGACCAAGAATAGGTAGCACACGACCGTCTCGAGGTCGACGGCCAGGAAATCTTGGAACGGCACGCTGAAGCCGTGTGCGGCGGCCATGTGTGTCATGTTGTCGTCCAATTCGTCAGACTCTTGCGCGCAGAAGAGGCATTTGCCAGGGACAAAATCCGGTGCTGATGGTTCGTCTTCCGTGTCGCTGTCGACGTTTTGGTCTTGGTCGGCACCAACATCAGGTTCGTCTCCCTTTCGAGCGCTTGACGATGCTGCGCTTTTCGATCGATCGGCGTCTGTTGAGGGAGGAGGTGGCGGCGGCAATGTGACACTTCCGGGCTCCGCTACCTTCAATCGAAGGTTGTAGACACTGCGATGAAACCATTGGTTTAAATAGGGTTTGGCCAAGGAGCAAAGAAATGACTTACTGCCCATCACTTTTGGCATGCGCTCGCCACGTTTGCAGGCCACTCAATTCCACGTTGCAGAGTCTGCAGAAGGAAGGGGCTTGCGCAATGGCCAGAGGTGGCTGGTCCTCGACAGCACCTGTGTCTGTCATGCTGGCTGTATGTCCTGGTATGGGCGTGGTGTTGTGGGTTTCAAGGCTTCTCAGATTGGGTATCGTCATCGGCGAGATTGTTGTATCGGTGTTCAAGTTAACTTTATGGGCAAGTGCGACCGATAAGTAAATAAAGCCAGCCCAGTCCCCGTCTCACAGGCGCGCAATCTCCTGTTGTGGCCGTACGATGTGACTCACGAGCACTGTGTGACGAGCCCCAAAGTCATTCTCCTTCTGCGCGGGGTTGAGAGATCGATGGCTTGGCTGGCTGTGAAGGCAAAGCCAGCCGTCCAATTCAAAGTCTTTGGCTTGGTTTAGGAGGGTTCTGAGTCGAAATGAGCCACTATGAGTCGAAGTGAGCCGTGACCCGCCCTAGCGCCCTCATGAGGTGCAGCATCCACTGAGTGCCCCAAATTTCAGGCCTCATGACTTCGCTCAGCGTCATGATCTTCCTTCCCCAGGTAGACCTGATGTGCAGCTCCCGAACAATGATAACACCATCAAATAGTGACCCAGGTATGCTCCAGCGCAAACGCGCCATCCAAATCCGGTGCTGAAGAGTGTACCCTGAGACGAAGCACTGTGGGGCCCGCCTCATAGCGGTGTCTTCTGATCCACGCCACAAGTCCCCCTTCGCAGCACAACAGCAGCAGCATGCTGCGTACAACAATAGCCTTCGTAGCTAAGTTTCAATGAGCCATCCTAGCAACACCAAGCTCCCTTTATGCCCAGGTTGAAAGGATGTCGCCTAGTTCAGTTGATGACCGGATGTTATTGGGCGTGAGTTCCAAATGGGTCCCTGTAGCCCCGAGAAGCGTAGCGATCTACCAGATAGATCCGCCCCTAGATTGATCGCGATCGCCCCTGATGATATTACTCACTTAGTCGTCGTCACTCATGATAGTTTTGCGTTGTAGGAGAGAAAGGTTTCCAGGACAGCGAGCTGGAGTTGGGGTGAAAGTGGGCGCCGAGGATAATGGCAATCGGTGGAGCCTGTTGCCCCTGTAACCTTAGCTGGAGTGAGGCAAATTTGTACTCGTTGACTACACTTCGCACTATCTACAAGAGCCTGTGTGTGTTTGAGCTGTCTTCAATTCGCCTAGCGCTACCCAAGGTCGACTTCTAAAGCGCCTTAATTAGGCCACATGGCATACTTACAAGTAGATTGTATAGAGAGTTGAGGAGAATGATGGCATGTTATTCCTACCTTGACATTGTGGTCTTGTCCGGTAGATACAAGTCTTTCCGATCTGAGAACCATTGATTGGATTAAGAGGTGGCGGTAAGAGTCCGAAGAAGCAGCTGTGCCAAGTTCACCATCTACGCACCTTGTGAAAGAGAGGTTGGATGAAAGGTGGATAGGGCTGTACGTAGAAGCTTGCCGAATAAGCTTAAGAGTGTGGTTATTAACCCTTGTCCACCTCCATATTAGTTGCTTAGCTAAACCACTTACGAATTAACTACAAATGAGATCGTTCCTTCCATGTCAGTCCAGAAACATAAGTACCAAGAAGCTAAGGAAACAAAAGCACCTTGCGCAAGTCATTGAAAACGAAGGTCTTATCATGAAGATGCTCTAATTAAACATATGTGCAGTATACGAAACTTGGCATGTCATGTTGAGGTGCGCTGCGGCTCGATCGTCAACAAATCTTGGGAACCTTGGTAAAGACCTATTCTTCATTCAATATGACTGATAACCCAAACATATTCAATGGATAAGGCTGTACATGTGTAGCAATTGTAGCGGAGGTGTTCCCCATACCAAACAGGCACAAAGGCCGATCTCAATGCGAAGCTAGAGTCTGCCGTGAGCCTTCTTTTGCTCCCGAATGGTCGCCATTTCTCTAGTCCGTCTGTTAGCCACTTGGTGCGTTGGATTGTGATTACTCCTGACTATTGATGAGCATCGATAGATAGTGCTGGGGCTGGGAGAGCTATGGAGCTGATTATCTCATCGGCTCTAATCGAGGGAATCTGTAGAGTGAGGATTGCAATGATTACAAGAATTACTCTACTTGCCAATAGGGTGAAGTTATCCTTAGAGCTCCTCTCCTTATATGCTTAGCTCCTTAACTCGAGTCCCAAGTCAATTGGAGTATCCTCGACCTTCTCTCCAACTATTGGCCTTTTCCAGTGCGCCAGGAAATCGAACTTGTTATCCAGTAAAATTATAGAAAAAGAGTCGTAAGTCACAAGAAAGTTTGGGAATCCGCAGCAGCGTTCTTTACCGAAGCTTCCATGCATCAGGGCGAGATACCATTCCATATCCAGTGCCTTCGATCACGCGAGCTACCACCCGGCTTTGACTCGATCTCGCAAGTTCAAAAGTGTCAATATTTAATCATAATAGTAATTTACCATCTCTAGACTCCTTTCCAAGCTGGCAAAAGCCTAGGAGGGGGCATGCTGGTTATAATCGGAGAGAATAGTATATAATCATCTTAAATCGAAATAGATCGGCGGATCATGAGGTTTTGCCTCAAGACGGACTTTATGAAGATCTCTAATCGCCTCTTATGGACTAGTGCTTGCCTTGATTTCGCATGAGATGAATGATGGGATGAAGCAGGGAGGGGAGTGAAGCCATTGTGAGTAAAG
Source organism: Neonectria neomacrospora (assembly GCA_013756995.1). Lineage (NCBI taxonomy): Eukaryota > Fungi > Ascomycota > Sordariomycetes > Hypocreales > Nectriaceae > Neonectria > Neonectria neomacrospora. Next base: position 77,042 of record JABSTB010000704.1, on the reverse strand, counting down.
TTGATACGGCTGTCGTGTGGTGAAGAGCCGGAATCGGAGACTTCATAATTTGACACAAGACAAATCCATAGCGTTTGAATAATTTGTTTTTACGAACTAGAACTATTTCTGGTTTTTGCACGAACAGCAGAGTCTCGGAGCTTATGTAACATGCCGATGCGCTGCTGGCGGTGACTTGCAGACGAAGATGTTAGTTTCGGTTCTGATGATCCGATGTCACATGGGATAAGAGCTCGGGAGCTGCTTAACTGCAATGACTCTTGGGTATCAACCAGAAACACCGTTCCCAACACGCGAAGAATCAAGGCGGAAATATTTAACGAGAGACCGATTAGCTGTTAACTCAACCCAAAAGTTGCTGCTCCAGTTCCAATATGCCCAGATTTGCCGACTCAGGCAAGACCACACGCTGGCGGTCTAGACACATTCAATATTCAGGATCTGTGTAGGCCTTCTGGAGTTAACACAGCGATCACGGCAAGCACCAAGCTTTCCAGTTTTGGCCATTCGACCAGCATGCGGCCGGGCCCGGCGACTAGCGACTGGCCAGGCGGCTTTTATTCTGAGCTCGTCCGTGTCACGTCTTGTAAATAAGTAAGCCACGGCGTGATTACAAATATTATGGGGAACTACTTAGAGCTCGTCCGTATCACCGGTCGAAGGAAAATGTGATTACAAATGTCAGAAACGACTCAGCTCATTCGTGTACCATAGAGTCCGTTTTGGAGCGCCGTAGGGTTCCGTTTAACGTTACTGAGGCTGCGACGATTACCAAGTCCAAGATTAGGTGCAATATAGTATTTACACATAGTCAAGCGGCTTTTCATCGAGAGAACATGTATAAAATGCTCGCTGCACCCAAAGTCTTCCAATGTTCGCAAGGAGTCATCAGCTATCTAGTTTCATTCACATCACCACCACAACATCATTCAACGTTTCTTGCAATTGCGTTTGCGATCACGAACTTTGAATTAAAATCTTTCTTTGAAAAACAACAAGCCAACGAGAATAAAAATGTCTTCTGCCCAACAAACCGCCGACAAAATTGCCGTGGTCGAGGCCCTCTACCGCTTCGCCGCCGGCGTTGATCTGCGTGACCAAGCCCTCCTCGCCTCCTCGCTTGCAGAAAACGCGGTGTCCGACTTCAGGCTCGCGGCGGCCAAGGCTGGATTCGAGTATCCCGTCATAGAAGGCAGGGAGACCATCGTCGCCGCCCTTTCCAGCTCGCTCGCCTCGCTCGACACGACTCATTCTGTGGCCAACCCGCGGGTCACCCTCGACGGTGACAAGGCTCAGCTAGAAGCCCTGGTGGAGGCGCAACATGTGCCCCGGGACGATCCCTCCCGCCATTATCTCATGAAGAACCGATACAACGTCGAACTGGTGAGGCAGGGCGACGTTTGGGTTATTCTGCGCACCACAGTAGACAACGTTTGGCGCGATGGCGACCAAACTGTCCTCTCAGTAGTTTAGAGCATTCCAGACAGTACTGCTGGGGCCTTGATGGGCAAGCGAAGATGACAATGGAATCGAGGGTATCTCAGGAATGGCGTCATGGTCCGTAATATCGCTACATTTATGATTGCTATAGACATCCTTTAGTACGAAAAAGCCAAATCTCAGGTCAATTACTTAACATTGATCTTTCCCAACAGAATGTTCTTGAACAAGCGCAGCTTCAAAGAAGGACGCCCTGAGGGACCTTTCCGATTCAATGTTAGTAGCTTCTTAGTGTAAGAGGAGGGTCTGGCCAGAGATTGTTTAACCGTACTAGTTGCACCGGGGGCGAGGATGCGCATTTTCTTTGTTTGGGAATAGTGACAAGATATATATCTGCATTTGACGTAGTCTACACCATCCGGCGTCTACTACCGACCCAATTGCGGAGATGCCGAGCATCAACGCCCTTTATATATTCTGTGGTTCCGACTAGAGACGTACGGTAATGTACCGGAGCGACTATCTCGTGGAAATTTAGAATAGTCCGAAAACGCCTCTGATGATTTACAAGCTATCTAGGCTTACACAGGAATAAGCCATATCGAACAAGTTCATCGACCGCTATCCATGGACACAGCAAATTCAGCGTGACCATGGAGGTGACATACCCAACTTGTGAGGAAAGGAGCATCTGGTGGGATGTCGCCTTCCACGTGCGGATTTTTGGTCTGAACTCGTCAATAATCTTGTAGATCAACATTCAGTTGACAATTAGCTTACCTAGCCCCCGACAGCCGACCATCCAGCCATCAGGCGGTCCCCTTTGGCATTCCCAAGCTCCTGTGTTCTAGTAAGCATTGCAGCCAACGATGATACAAACACCTAGGTATTAAAACTGAACTTACACTTAGATTCGCTTTTGCGATGATGATCAAGCCAGCGTCATTCAATGTGCCAATCAAGTTTGCATCGACCTCGAACCTCGCCCTGCGCTCGCTCATCGTCCAGCTGCTGAGCACGCCGCAAAACATTCGCACGTTCGGGTGTTGTCAAGATAGCATTGAGCTTCAGACCCTTGTGGTTGTGTTTGGCGATCTGGTCGAGGCAGAGCTCAACGATGCGCGTGAGGGGGCCCTCAGTCAAGAGCTTCTGTAGCTCCGTCGCGGTTAATGTGAGTAAGTTCACTGGAATCTGGTTAGCCCCTCACTCCTTTGGACCCTGTTCATCCTAACCTTTGACAGTCATGGCTTCGACTTGTAAAATAGAACCCGTTGAGGTTGCTGCTGGGAATCTCGAACGCGGTGTGGAGGGAGCGGAATGGAGTCGTTGACAAAGGAGGCAGACTGGAGAGCTCCCAGCCGGCTATGGCAAAGGCAGATCAATCCGACAGACCTGATGAGTGACGCCATTTGGCGTATAGTAGCTGCATACCCCGCCCAGGAAGTATTACACGTTTAAAAGGACAGCCATGATTTACCTAGTACGTCATATTGTTTCTAGTCATATTCCGTAACTTGGCTGGACCACGCCTGGAAGTTACTCGTGATACACCAGGTGAAAGTCCTCAAAACTTCAGTGACAACCATTCTGACCAAGAGTAATGTTTGCAGACTCGGATATCCTAGACCTGAAGAACATCTATATGCTCGATTTAGACTTTCTATATCTTGCTAATTGCCTGTCGGCACCGCAGTCTTTCGTGGAGAACCAGTTACCCCAGGATTGGAGAGTCCGATGGAGAGATAGGAGAGATGTTATAAAGTTTTAGGCAGTGCGGGCGGTTATGTTGTTTGGAGTGCCATCACTGATCCTGACCAGTATCTAGACAGTTCTCGCGAGGCTTTAGCTGCGGCCGTCAGATTAAGCGTGTGTCTTTCAATTCAGGTCAGCGAAAGAATGGGCTAGCGGCTCAAATACCACCAGATGGATGCAATGGGGATACATGCTGTCGTGTAGCGGACTTGGGATGTTTGAGTCATTTCATGAGCGATGAGCAAGTCTAGGGTGCGAAAAGCCGATGCTGGATGTAAAACAACTAGCCTAGGCAATATGCAGGATGTTTGTCGACCATAAAGTATTGTCTATGTGGGGTTTGAAGGCGGCGGTGGGACACTTGCCTACCCTAGTTGGGTGTGATGACTTCACTGCATTGGATGAAAGGGAAGCAGAGCAAGATAATTGTGAAACAATGCGGTACAGATGAACACAACAGGCGGGTCCTGTGATAGTGATAGTTGCGCCACGATAGCTAGGGGGTGTGTGTCTCGTCGATGATGTAGGAGGGAAACTAGCTACATAAGAGGAACAGGGCTCCTGTGGTGAGGTGGATAAATATAAAAATGGGATGCTATGAAACACAGTCTGCAGGTAAATTTTGCCCAGATCCAACCATTATTTTGAAGGCTGCATCTCGACGATACGTATCGCTGTTGTTGAGGATGCTGGTTGAGTCGTTTTACGGTGACCCAACACTTATGATTATACAGTACGTCGTAAGCTGTGTTTCGTTGGTCTCGTTCCTTGTCTATTTTTTAGTGCTGGACGCGACCCTTAAGGACTGGGTAGTCGAGCTACCCCGCTACATGGTTTGCTGGTGTCTAGATCTCAAGCCCTAGAAGTGCAGATCTCCGAGATGTCGACCTTTTCTTCCGCCACGCTGAATGCAAAGAGGGGAAAAATGACGGCACCGGTCTCGGAGGGCGGACAGAGAGCACCCTGGAAGCGCTAGATCGTCTTTGGGGAATGCGCCTCCGTCATACATGAACCACCTACGACGACACTCGCCTCGGCTGCCGCGACGTGGCGGCGACGATTCACCCCAAACCAAGGCAGAGACTCAGGCAAGGTTTGCCCAGCACGGCACGGCTTGGTGCCGGCCGCTGGCAATACTACGCATACTGGAGCCGGTTGGGGAAGTTGAGGAGCTACCAAGTTTGGCAAAAACAAGCTCGATTTTTTTGCCGCATAGTCGCAGCGATTTGAGGGGTAACTTATCTAGGTTGGTTGATGCCAAATGCCAAATGGAGGCATGTGGTGGTGGGTGGAGATGGAGACGGAGATGGAGACTAGATAGACGCGGCTGCGCTATCTTCGGCAAGCCCAGCCCTGGTCTGGCCTCGAGCTGGATGTTCAGGCGCGGGGTAAAGCAGTTGAAGAGCCTAAGCCTTGGTCCCTAGTCGGAAAGCATGTGTGAGTGTGTCTGTTTTGTCATACCTATTGGCGATGGAGAGTTGGGATGTGCAGTGGGGGTTGAGTTGTTTTGGGCTGTCGGAAGGAGACGAGAGAGGAGAGAGGAGAGGGCAGAGAAGGCCGAGCTCGCAGCCTGCTCGCATCCTGCTCGCATCCTGCTCGCCCTGTCAACCTGTCAACGATGGAAAGGCACACACCGGTCGCTGTAGAAGGCGGAACGGTGATTACGGGGGCCGGCTTTAGGCACCTATCAAAAAAGGCCCGAGACCAGTGACGAGGGTGAGACAACATGGGAGTGAGGCGGAAACAGACCAGAGGTGAGAGCGGAGGGCCTGGAAAACCCTCCGAAACCCACATGGCATGTACCCGTCAAGTCGAACAGGCCGAGCCGCAGACATTTCGGACCGGCTTTTCGCCGGGCTCCATCGAACAATGAGACACGGCAATTCAGAGGCCCATTATAAGGCCGAAGAATCACTTCACGTCGACGGGTACTAGACGGGCACTAGACGGGCACTATCAGCGCATCACCTCACTCGGCAGGATATTTTGGTAAGCAGATGAGGAATTCTCGCTTGGGCCTTAAGGGGTTGCGTTGTGCGCTGACCTACGCGCCATGTGAGGTCATGGTGCCGCCGTTCCCGACTGAGCTGGACCGGGCCCGCGACCAGGGCATTGCTCGATGCGTCGAATCGTGGGGGTCTGCCGCCCTGTCAATTGCCCACCTTGCTATCATGGACCACGCTATTGGGTCCTCTCGGTCCTAGCGAGGCCCTAGGGGCCCGAGGCGGCATGGCAGCATGGCGTGCCTCACATGAAAGTGTATTGTCAACAATGTGTGTTGGACGTTGGAGTCACTCAGGGTCTGAGGCCAAGGCGATACGGAGTCGATACGGAGCGGCCTCGTCGGGGAAACATCCATACATATATATCCTCTGCTGCCCGTTTGCTCCCCTCTGGATCTTGGCCATTTCTCTCCATCTTGAACAGCCAAACACTCTGCAGTCTTCAGTGCCAAACACATCCATCTTCTCCATCTACTCTACACCGACCTGCCCAACATATACTAGCCTCATCTCAACATAGCCGACCCAAGATTCATTCACATCTCCCACAAGCCCTACACATCTCATCCAGATCTTCAGCTTCTGCCTTTCCGGATTCTCAGCTTCTCAGCTTCTGGCTCTCCTCCGACCCAAGATGCACGCCACCCATATTCCGCCCACGCAGCCAAAGCGTGCTGCCTTCATCGACTCCATCGCCGGCCTCTCCGACCCCCTCTCGTCCATGCCATCCATCTTCTCCCTCGTCTCGCTCTTGACTCTGGCCTACCAAGTCCGAACCCCGCTGCCCTCCGTCCAGGAGCGCCTCGTCACCCTGATGCACACCATGTCACCAGCCTCAAGACCACTGGACCAGCAGACGGCGCCGAGCACATTAAAGCGCTATTCCCGCGAGGAGGTCCTCAACTCCTTTATTCACTTCCTGAGCCCGGTCCTCAACGGCATGGCCGGCATGCTCGAATTTCTTTCCGCCACCAACGCCTTCTCGCGACCCGAGGACTTCCGCCAATTCTGGAACCTCGAGGGCTGCAATCTCATCCGAGAGTTCATCGAGAGCGGTGGGCCTCCCCGCGGCCTGGAGGGCTACGATGTGCCGTTCCTCGAGGCCTTTGTTCAGGACCCGACCTTTCGCATCGCCCTAGGCAAGAACAACGGCGTCTTGCTGCTGGTGCCCGGAGACGCTCAAGTCGGCGACGATGTCTGGTGGGACGATGAGGAACAGCGCCTCGCCGTGTCGCGACACGGAGAGGACAAGCTGTCCGGCAACGGGGAGTCTTATCTAGATGAGGGTGCACGGAGAGCCAACTTCGCAGTGCAATCTGCGACCTAGAATGGGCATAGACTGAACGGAATGAGACATGACTTTACGAATTTAGAACCAATGCAGATTTTCCATCGTCGCATGGATGGGATAAAGCACTGGGTGCAAGAGAAGGATAAACTGGGGGACTAGACGGATATCCTTTCTGAGCGACAGCCTTGTAATGAATGCTATCTGGCTTAATTTAGATTTATCTTTGAATACCTATGTACGTTACTTGAACACATTACTTCACATGTTCTTTTTTTGACCATGTCGCTCATGCAAATGCGGATTGGATGCATGCACATGCAGGATGGACGGGTGGATGAATCCATGCACACACAGTGCTAGCCTTTCTTCCAGACGGTGTCGGGTCCACTCTTTTTTCCAAGCTTCAAGCTTCTTAACCTCCGAGTCTCAATCCACCGCTTGCACTCGGGTGATTGACCTGATCAGCCGATACAATGCCCTCCGACGAAGAACACGATAGCCGAGCCCATCGGAGCCGGCCCAGTGACGGCCGCCGCGAGGAGACAGAAGAGCGCGACAGGCGATCCAAACACTCAGACCGCGACTCCCAACGCCACGAGCGCCGCCGCTCACGCGATCAACGTGACCAACACAAGCGACGTCGCTCCCGAACCCCCGAAACTTCACGAAAGAGGTCTAGAACTCTAGATAAAACCAGCCGTCGAGATCGCGACCGCGACCAAGACAGGGATGGAGGCCGAGATCGAGATCACCGGCGCCGACGGTCACGCGAAGGAAGAGAGTCGCGTCGCCGCCGACATGACGACGACGGCGGAGACAAGGACAAGAACAAAGACAAAGACGACAAGCAGCTCGTCAAGCGCAGCCCCATGAAACGCAGCGGCCCTCTGCCATCTCAGCAGGACTCGTTCGCCGTGACGACTGGCGAGGAGCCCGAGAAACCCAAGGAGAAACCCAATTTTGGAACCACGGGAGTTTTGGCAGCGGCGTCCAACTCGGTGGCACAAATGGATGGGTCGTCAATCACTCTCAAGTACCACGAGCCGGCCGAGGCCCGGAAACCATCGCCTCGCGACCAGTGGAAGCTGTTCGTGTTCAAGGGGGGAGACGTTGCCGACACCGTCGACCTCAGCGCCCGGAGCTGCTGGTTGGTCGGCCGGGAGGCGACCGTGGTGGACTTGCCCGCGGAGCACCCGAGCATCAGCAAGCAACACGCCGTCATCCAGTTCCGGTACACGGAGAAGAGGAACGAGTTTGGCGACAAGATTGGCAAGGTCAAGCCTTACCTCATCGACCTTGAAAGCGCCAACGGCACCGTCTTGAACGACGACAAGATCCCCGACAGCAGATACCTAGAGCTCAGAGACAAGGATATGATTCAATTCGGACATAGCACGAGGGAGTACGTTGTAATGCTCGCGCCTCGGAATTGAGCGCAGTCTCTTCCTCGAACCCAGGCGCTGCTGGCCAAACTGTCTCGACCGAGGCTTCACCCAGATAATTTCAATCGCAATGTCAACCTCGGCTTCGCTTCTCAGCGGTTTCGAGCGGGCCTGGATTGGTTACACTTCGATGTCAGACTGTGCTTCGCTATGCCACCAGCCCCGGCGCTGAAGTTTCCCGTCCTGGCCTGGTTGAACGAAAGGCGGTCTGATATTTTGGGTTCAAGTGCGACAACGGCTGGTTCTCGGGGCACGAGGCATTCTGTCAAGAACACAAGAACCCTATCACATGGTGCCACGGCCGTCGTCGTGAATGACTGAGCACGCCTTGTTCAACTCTACGGATGCGAAGTCGAGAATCCGACGGCAGCGGAGGTGCGAAATACTCTCTTGTGGCTCTTGCGCAGCGTGGCTTCTATCAAGCCCAGGGCGACGATTCGGTGGCGAACGAGGCAAGGTTGCATCGGTGATCTAGACTGAGTCATTTCAGCTCGAGCCGAACAACAAATGCAGAAGACAGGGCGAACTGGGCAAGACCAATATTGGAAAATGGACACTTTATGACTGATTGGAAAACGTCATGGGTGCGTTTTTGTCGGGCGACAGCAGGCGCTGCCTGGACTGGCAAAGCCTCGACGCGTGGCTTCAGGGATAGAGTCCTGAAGAGTAGTCCTGGAGAATAGTCCTGGAGGGACATTGATCGCTGTCAGCAAGAGGCGATACTGTCGCTTCCATCGAACTTACGGTAGAGTCGGATCTACACGGTTCGACTGCTTCCAACATCTGATAGATATTCTTTGGCTCAAACTCAGCAGTGTTACGTGGCACAAGGATTCCCCATATTCGCCCCCGGAGATCCTGAGACCCTGCATAATCACTCTCGCCTAGTCTAGTTCCCAGGCGCGACATCCGGAACCCCACCGAACCATCCGCTGCGCAGGCCGTCGCTGCAATAGACCTTCGTTTGCCCATTGTTGAGCCTCATCCGCCAAGCACCTTCGCAGTGATACGATTTCTCGGCAGCCTGCACCGCGACGCGACAGGGAAGCGGGACAGCCGAGACTATTTCAGGCTCTCTGGGCGGCTGTACGCCTTGTCGCTCTCCCACTCGGGCGAGAGCTGAGCGCTGAGCCACCGAGGGCGTCGACCGGGATTGCTCCTTGGCATCCTCTTCACCACTCTTCTTCAAGGCGGTGCTCCACACCATCAGCCTCAGCTCCCTCGCGCCGCGCAGTACCCTGCCCTGCCTCGTGACGGCTGGCCTGCAGCGCGGGAGCGTAATGTCGCTCGCGGCTTTGTCCCAGAATGTGACCACGCTTCCCTGTCGAATGAAACGTCAGGCAGCACCTTTTGTTCGCAGCCTTACGAGCAGGCGAAGCCCTTCCTTGCCATTTATAATCGGCCTGTCGCCGGCTGTTCGTCGTCGCTCGTTTTCTGCTAAACTGCTCTGTACCCTTCAATGACATCTTCCTGGAATCCCCCCTCTGATGTCTGCGTTTACAACGATTCATCATGGTGAGTCCTCTGTCGCGTCGACACCTCTGGAACTCGGCCATTTGCTGACTCGGTCTAGGGCTCGGAAAATCGATCGATAGCGCGCTACGAGACGACGGCCGTGTACACGCACCCCGAGGCCAAGGTCGACATCGTCCTCGTCCACGGCCTCAACGGCTCCCCCGACAAAACATGGAAGGCCAAGAACGATGTGTTCTGGCCGCTCGACCTCCTGCCGGCCTCTCTGAAGGGCGTGCAAGCGAACATCATGGTATACGGCTACAACGCCGACGTGTACTCGAAGCGGAATGACCAGAGCGCTAGCGACAACTTCATTCAGCAGCATGCACAAACCCTCATCACAAATCTCACGCTCTACCGAAGAAGCGAAGGCACGTTCAAGAACCCCATCATATGGGTGTGCCACAGTTTGGGCGGAATTCTCGTCAAGAGAGCCTTGCTCTATTCCAACGATTTGCGGGCGGCGCATCACGAAGATCACCGGTCAATCTACGTCTGTACCTATGGGCTTATCTTCCTGGGCACCCCGCACACCGGGTCAGACGGCGCAACCTGGGGCCTCATGCTGCAGACCATGTCGGATGCGATAATTCCAAGGAAATTCTTCGAATCAGAATCAGTCCTGTTAAAGACGCTGAAGAAAGACAACGAGACCCTCGCCAACATCAACAGTCACTTCTTGGACATTTACCAACGCTTTCACATCCACATGGCTCACGAGAACCACAAGACCGATGTCAAGGGGACCAAGTACGTTTTACACTGATGTTTCATGTCGTTTCTATCCTCCCTCGCTAACCCTTTTTCTCAGGCTGATCATCGTCGATGCCAATTCGGCCAGTCCCCAGCTACCCGGTGTAACCTACTACGGTATTGAGGCGACTCACACCGGCATGTGCAAGTTCGATGGACCAAGCGCACCAGGTTACCGGAATATCTCAACCGACATTCGGCAGTGGGTTATCAATGCTCCCGCTGTGGTCCAAGTGCGCTGGGAGGTCGAAGAGGAGGAGAGAAGAGCCCGCATGAGAAATGAAATCTCAGAAAGAATGTCACCATACGCGGGCCCAGTCGATCATCAAGCACACGGAAATGCCGACCAAGAACCACTTACCCTCATCAAAGACCAGACAGCGTCACGACCAGTTCGCCTTGAAGCACCCGAGCCAATCCCGCAAGCTATTGACGAGCCGCTATTTATCCATCCCGAGCGCTTTCGGCCAAACTCTTACTTCCGCGGACGGGACCAAGAGCTGAAAGACCTTCACCGTATGCTCATGGACAAGAACCGACGAGACCAAGGCACATCAGCCGTTCTGATCTGGGCTGTCCCCGGAGGCGGGAAGTCACACCTCGCGAGGGAGTACGCTTTTAGGCATCGGCATGACTACCCCGGTGGAGTCTTCTGGATTCGGGGCAAGGCCCAGGAGGACCTCGAGGACGGCTTCTTAAAGATGGCCAAGAGCGCAGCAGTTCGAGAAGGTATCCGGATCAAGGACGAGTGCGACCTACGGGACCCAAGCAGAGCCATCCCCTTGGTTCGGAAGTGGCTCAACCGCTCCGAAAACTGGCTCCTGATCCTAGATGGTGTTTTACGCGACACACCGGGGCTGTCAAAGTACATCCCCGACGCAAAGCACACAAGCTTGATTCTTACATCGACGGACACCTCGATGGCTGGCAACCACAAGTTTGACAGCCCTCAGAAGATCGAGCTGGGGCCACTCGATGAAGAAGATGCTCAAATAATGTTGCTGGAAGAGATGGACAAGAAAAAGCCCTGGACCCAAGACGACCGAAGCCGCGCCCTCGAAGCCGTTCTGCTCATGGAATGCCTACCACTTGCCGTCCACGCTGCAGCTCGGCAATTGAGGGCAACCAGAGAGCCGCTATCCAAGTACATCCGCTCCTACAAAAACCGCCCACCCACTGGCGGTTTGGGCGCCTACAAGGGCGTCCGGGAGAAATTACAGGAGCGTGGCGAGACGGCCGCGCTCAACTTGATGTATCTTCTGTCGTTCTTCAGCGGTCGGGTTCCGGTCGAGATGCTTGCGCTTGGTCTCAAAGCACTCGACAAGCGGACACCGGTCCGGACACACGACTCGATGGGAAAGCGCAGCCTCAACAAGACCTTTACAGTTCTCATTGCCTTCGCTCTTATCGAGCGCGATGAGATCGAGGATGCTCCGTCCGCAACTGCAACGAGCCCGGACTCGTCTCACTACAGCCCGACATCGACTGAACTGCTGGATATGTTAAAGATCCACAGCATCGTGCAGACCTTCTTCCGCGAGACGTTGAAGAAGGAAAAGAACCAGTACGAGTTCTGGCTGGAGAGAGCCGCGGCCGTGTTCTGCAAGTCGTTCGACGAAGGCGACTCTCGCGCCAGGGAAAACCCAGAGATTGGCCTTCCGGACGACTACCGCCGATATGCAGCCCACTCCCGGAAAATTCTCGAGCACATTGGCCGCGTGGAAAAGCCGACGCCTGAGCTACGGGCCGCCGAACAGGCTCTCCAAGGTCGGCTTGGGAATATTCAGGGGCACGTTTCCACCATGTCAAGCACAATGACGGCAGCCGACGTGGAACGCCACGGAAAAGACCCACACGTGTCAGTCTTTGAGAGAACAAACAGCTTGTCCGTCCCTAGTTCTGTCACCACGACGGACAGCCAAAATGGCGAAACGGGGGCTCTTGGACCACAACTTATGTGGGATCAGCAAACTCGCCTGCCTCTACAGGAGAACCCCCACCACTATCATGTGCCGTACCCCCAAGATGACCCGATTCCAGCACCGGCGTTTCTCCCTTACGAACAGGCCAGTCATTGGAATCCCGCGTCGTCTCAACATGAACCACGGGACGTGCCGGAGGCCCACCGCACCGTGCGGAGGCAGGCCGCGAAGAGGTACTACGACCGCGCCGGGGCATGGCGTGAGACGAAGCAGAAGGTCAACGAGCCGCGTGTGAGCATCAGCAGAGAGTTTGCCGTGGGCCAGTTCTCGCCGGCGGTGTCGACTCTGTCACAACTGATTGATTCGCGCACCGGACCTTCGTCTCCTGTGTTTACCGACGCTGGCCAGCACCTCGCTCGCCTACAGAATGCGAGCCAACATGGACTGAGCGATCCTGGCCTCAAGAGTGAGCCCCAAACAGTCGGTGTGGGACAAGGCAGATCTGCACTGGAGGAGCATCTCGGCAGTATTGGTAACATCAGGAAAGGCAGGGCGAGGGAAAACAGTAGCATGTCAATGCCAACGGATCTCGACAGGTCTCGGTTGCGGGCTCAGGTATCTCACCACCGCCAGGATGCCTTTGACGAGGATCCCTTCTTCGACGGAAGCAGCTTTGGCGCGGCGTCCATTCCATCTATACATCACAACCAGGAAGAATGGAGACCAAGCTCTCACGATGGCCCTCAATCCAGGCCTTTCCCAGCCAGTCACTCGGATTCTTGCCTCGAGACTGAAGTCGGTCAGTGGGCGCCTCCTGGCTTGCCTATAGTTGTCAGCTCGACGAGCAGCCTAGGTCCTACGGTCCATTCTCATCGTCCTCTGCAGTCTCATCACCACGCCAGAGACTCGGGCTACGCGGGCAAGGCATTCTCGAATTCTCTTCCGAGCAGCCAAACCACGCTTCAACCTCCACCGCCATGGCGCCCGTCCTCGCTCAACCCAGACGGCTACTCCTCGCAGCCCCTCTCGCGCAACCCGTCGTCGAACCACGAGCTGTCCAGCGCGACGTCGCGGAATCTGCCCATCCACACGCGCCGCGCGCCGTCCATGGCCCGCACGGAGCCCTCGCCGCGCATCGGCGGCTTCGAGAGCCCGCCCACGAGCTACCACGCCTGGCAGCAGCGACACGCGGGGCCCTGGAGCTCGGAGCGGACCTCGCCCATCATGACAACGGCGTCGGACGGCGCGGAGATGGTCAGGTCTGGCTCCGGGGGCATCCAGTTCAACGGGCGCATCGTGGAGTTTGGGCAGTCCCCGCTGGGCGAGACGGTGTATCCGCTCGAGATCGCCGAGTCGGAGGCGCTCTGGGAGGACGACGAGATGCCGCCCCGGCGGAGCAGACCACTGGGGCTCGGGATCGTCAAGGAGAATCATGAACAGTGGCGATCATCCCCGTGAGTTCTATGATGGAGAAGCTTTCCCCGGAGTTTTGGTGTGTTATTTCTACAAGCAAGCATTTTTGGGAGCCAGGACAGGGTAGATTACTAGGATCAAGCCTCAAGAACATGGAGGCGTTTATCATGGCCAGATAGTGTGTAAGACAGAAGCAAAAGGCTTAAAAGGTAGCTTAAACAATACAACAAGATTTCTTTCTGTGCTTCTTTAAATCAGACAGAACAGCGGCCACCCCTTTCACCCACGGTATCCACGGGCTGGAGGCTTTCTAGGGTCTATCGCCAACATTTGGACATTGCATCCCTTCGGAGCAGCCTGGTAACACCGTCTCTTTCCACACATGCAAGACCCGTCGTAGACGCAGATATAGCCCTTCCCACACTGTCCATCCGCATCGCACTCGCCATGCGCCGCGCAAGGGCTGGTGACATTAGCTCCCCATCCGCCGCCGACGCGCACGCAAACGTCATCGGATCCGGCCTTGAGACAGCTGCACAAGCCGCGTTCCGCCGAGCAGGGGAAGCGCGCGGCGCCCAGGGCGGGCCGGGAGCAGGCGACGTCGAGATAGTGAATGGCACTGACGGTGACGGCAGGTGGAGCAAGCGTGTGGCTCTGGGGCGTGATCTGGGCCCAGCACCGACACGCCGACGCGAACTGGCCGTAGTTCGAGCAGTGGGCGACGGCCACGGCGGGGACGGCCCTGGGGAGGAGCGTCTCGACCTGGGCGCGAGTCGGCGTCCCCGTGGTGTTGAGGCCTGTGGCGCTGTCGACGGGGACCTTTGTCGTGTACTTGGTGAGGGTGCTTGTCACGGTTCTAGCGAGTTGGTTGGTACGGGGAGACGTGATCTTCAGTGCTGGGATGTACTTACACGGGGGCCGGCTTGATAGTCGTTGCGAGGATGTGTTTGCACAGAGAGATACGGTAATCCAGAGGTACTCCGATGCCAGGCCCCGTCCCGGTTAAAAATCGGGCGCAGTTATCAGCAGAGCATGTGCCTCCTGCTAGACTCGTGGAGGCCAAGAACGTGGCATGAAAGAGTAGAAGGGGAGCGGCTTTCATCTCGAAGCTGTAGCAGAACGGGTTCACGAAAGTTTAGCTTGGGAATTTGGTGTCAAGGGGATATGGATGAAATGATGTTGCGAACAGGTCCTGTGGAGCAATCTGGATCTAAACTCGATGGGTCCTTTATACATTGTCAAGCGTGAAGGGGCTTGTGATGTAAGTTGATCGAGAGGAACCCAACAGTGATACCACTTAGTCTCCAAGCGAGAGGCGTCAATTTGTCTGATCTTGCATATGTTTTGGAAACTTACAAGCTGAAGCCTCCATGCCACGAAGCCACCCGGTTCGTGACGACGTATCTCCTCAGCGGTGACAAGTTCATGAAGTCGGCGAGCAGGCAAAATCAAGAAAGAGCTGTGAGTACGGAGAAGGTGGTACAGTGAAGAGACTACAGCCAGAAACAAGCCATGTGTCTCCTCTCGCGTGGCTCACTGGCAGGCTTCAATGGCATGAGGCCTCCTCCCGCCATGAGCCCAAGCACAGCAACGCGGTTAGCAGAGTGTCTCTGGCGATCGGATACTACAGAGGATAGTCTGGCTTGGCAGCGCCGACAGCTCAGCTGGCGTCACGTCAGTTCTCAGACGTCGTGTCAATCCTCTGTCTCATACTCGGCGCATTCACCATTAGCTCCGAGATCAGACGAGGCGGTCCTGTTCAGCCGCCAACAAACAAGGACGTAGTGGCCAACGTCGGAGATGAGAGATATGGGACGTATCACAGGTCTGGACAGCTCGCGTAAGCTTGTGTGACCTGGTTATCTCGAGTGACACCGATGAAATTGTTACGTCTCTTGTGGCGGCACAGCTCCCGAGGCTTGATCTGTGAGTATCGAGGCATATCGCCGTGCCGGTATTCGCACCCTAGTCCGTCATCAAAACAGCCGTCCTGTGGGTGTACGGATAGGTAGAGTACAATTACGTAGGGAACCGACAACCAGACTCACCGGTCTGACAATGGCTCCACCAGCGCAAATCAATGGTGCTCTTGAGACATTCGCAACATCGGCGACGGATCGGGCTTCTGGCTCGAGGAAGCCGCCCGGGGCGCGGTCGGGCATAGGATTACAGGCTCGCTCGGTTAAAAACTGAAGCGACGGGACACAAACCGTCCAATATCCTGAAGTCTGCTGAAGGGGTGAGGGGCGCGGACGAGCCTATCGAAGGCCTTGGAAGCAGGCCTAGATGATGTTAAATGCACGGTGGCGAGCGAGGGAACGACGGAACGACGACTGCAAGGCGGTGGAGCTGGAGCTGAAAAGACAAAGCCTGAGGCCTGAGATGATAACGGAGTGCCACAGCCGCGGGACAGGATCATGGTCATAACAGAAACAGTCCGTCTCTGCAGCGTCGACGAGCTAGTCCGTCGTGTTAATGCAGTGTTACGCTGGCTGGTGAGTGGTGAGGTCGCAAGCCGTTGACCGGGCGTGCAAGGCATCCATCTGCTTGCCTTGCCATTGGTCAAGAGATATACAGTAAGAATGGCTAAAGAAACACCGTGTAATCAGGGCTGCATGGCACATGTCGGACACAGTGCGTGCGTGTTGATTGGTTCCAGGCACCTTCAACCAGTACCTTGTAGATGCCTGCAACGACGACCTAGCCATGTCCTAAAATACAAGGCATCTCTTCATTGCCTATGCTTCACTGCTAGATGCGGCTCGGCGAGTTGTCGGTCTCATCAACTTCCGGCTCCCCAGCATGCTTTTACCCGCCTACTACAGGTATCCAAAGAGGCGTCCAGGCAGTCAGGTTGCTGCTATCTACCAGCTCCAACATCCGCCGTCCACTCTCCATTACAACTCACCAACCCATATACTAACTAATCGCCAGAATGTCACCACTTCATCGATCACGTGCAGTGTCTGCATGAACATATCTTCCGTCGTCAACCCCGCTGGCGTTGATACGTTCAGGGCCCCTCCCGTCTTCTGAGTTCTCACTGCAGCGGAGAAATGGATCTCTCAGGGATCTTGCCAGGGATGCGTTTGTGCGTTTGTTCGTTTGTGCCACTCCCCTGTGCTCCCTCCGCATGGACGTGTGGAGTAGGTCGCACCTTCAGAGAACTCGCAGCCTTCGCTCGTCCCGCTCTCCCGTCCTGCTGCTTCCCTGAATCACTCCAACGTGCCGCTCGACCTGGGACTTTGCTCGCTGGAGACACAAAAACGAAAACACTGGACCCTCGAGGTAAAATACCGCATTCGCGTTATCGCCAGCTTCCCCACCGGTGCCCACTCTGGTCTACTGCCCAATCAATCCTCCGTACCCCTCTGAATAAGGTACCCCGGGTTGAGTTGTTCCAATCGGGGGGTCGTCTTCAGGGGGGTGTTTGTCTGTCTGAGTGCGGCCCACAACGGCGTCGAGGTAAGGAGCAATGACGGAAGCGGTATTGATACAGGCGGCAAGAACGGCCGGGAGGAATCTCGGGCAACGTTGCAAGATGAACGAGCCACGGACTCCAAGAGATACGGACAAGTACACAAAGTATTTAAGGAGTTACAACTTCCTCCAAAACGGAACTACCCCTTCCGTTGCATTCAGACCATTCCCATCCCCTGATTCCCTCTTGATATCACTTTCTCTCTCCATCATTCCCTGATCCACAAAGGCCTGCTTACCACCTATTCCCTAATCCTTCAACATGGCTCCCTCTGCCATCACCCCCGAGACCTCTCCTGAGCGTGAGATTTACGTCAAGAAGCCCTTCCAGAGCCGCCATCACAGCAGCTCCTTCTCCTTCATCAAACTCAACGACGGCAATGTCATCCCCCAGGTTGCCCTCGGCGTCTACAAGGCCCCCAACGGCCAGGAGACCGAGGACGCCGTCACTGCTGCCCTGGACGCTGGCTATCGACACATTGATTCAGCCGCTCGCTATGCCAACGAAGAGGCCTGCGGACGTGCTATCCGCCGCTGGCTTGAGCGGACTGGCACTCCCCGCAGCGAGGTCTTTGTTTGCTCCAAACTCTGGGACGCAGACCACGGCTACGAGGCCGCCTTCAATGCCCTGTGCGAGTCTCTAGACAAGTTCGGCCTCAACTACCTTGACCTATACTTGATCCACTCTCCTGCTGAGTGTGAGCAGAAGCGCCTGGAAAGCTGGCGCGCTCTCGAGACTGCCCAGCGTCTCGGCAAGGTCAAGTCCATTGGCGTCTCCAACTTCGGCGCCAGCCACATCGAGAGCCTTCTCGAGAACGCACGCGTGGTTCCCGCCGTCAACCAGGTCGAAGTCCATCCGTTCTGTCAGCGTCAAGCTCTGGTCAACCTCTGCAACGAGAACGGCATCAAGATCGAGGCTTACTCCCCGCTGGCCCGTGGCAACAAGCTCCAGGACCCTACCATATGCGCCATTGCTGAGAAGTACGGCAAGACCCCTGCCCAAGTCCTGCTCAACTGGAGCGCTTCTCGCGGTAATGTCGTATTGCCCAAGAGCTTAACTGCCCATCGCATTCAAAGCAACCTCGAGAGCTTCGACTTCAAGCTTTCCCCTGACGATGTTGCTGTGATTGACAGCCTCGATGAGAACTACGTCACTGGCAGCATGCACAAGTCCCACGACTGAAGCCTTGCGATGGCCACCTCGAATGGTTTCATAACAACACCGAGGGAGGGATGTAGACAGATCCAAGGGAGCCCGGTCCAACACATCGCAACTAGGATTGCCTGATGCACGGGTATTCCAGTCAGCGTGTCGACCTTAGGAGAGCTTGTGAGGCCGCCAGGCCAATTCTCTCGCGGTCTCCGCCTGGTTACTTTTATTCTATGTTCGTTATAGCACAGAGCAAGGAGACCTGTAACGGGTCAGCAGTTCTTTTTTTGCGAACAGCCAAAGGTGTGCGGTTGTCAGTGTAGCACGCATTGCAGGCACAATAGACGTGTAACTTGAACCAATGAATATGTGACTTTGTTACTTTACATGCCGTGCTCCAACGGGCCTGTACCATGCTGCCTACTATAGAGTGATTTTTCCGCGGTCTCATGCATGGAAAGTTTCCTAGTGGACGAACGCAGAGCACCGTACATCCGTTGTAATTCCGTTGAGACGCCGGCAGCCGTCAGAAACAAGGACGTCTCACTGGCGGCTCAACGGACGCCAGACAGACCGAAGATCCACTTTGGGGCTTTCTGGACCTTCCATGAGAACAATCCGATACACGGCACCCCACAAGGCGAGTCGAGGTTTGCAGCTGGCTAGTCGGAGCACGCTTCATGCTTCGTGTGGGAGAAGGACGCAGGGAGGAGGTGGTTTACTAGTTACAAGCTCCTCCGTAGGCCATGGGCTGGACGAACGGACTCGATTTTCTCTTCCATCTCTCGTTCCCATAGTTCGCGCAGGAATAATAAGCCCTGTTGCATGTGATGGCTCACTTGAGTGTTCAAATGGATTCCTAAAATCCGGGGGCGGGGAAGGGAGACGGGGTAAGCAGGGTGAAACCCACCGTGTCGGGTTGGTCAGGTGACGTACAATCGAAGCTTTGGAATAAAATGGACGAAGGTCTTCATGGAGGTCTGCAAGTAGATACTTTACTCGATTATTTCGTTAACCCATCTAGACTATCAAACTTGAGTTGGTCAAGCATCGCTGGCTCTTCTTTCGACACTAAAAGCGGCCAAGTGCCTAGATGATGATTCTCTCGGCTACCCTCGAAGCCTCCAGCCAGCCGCCTTAACTGCACAATATCTCGCCACGATTAGGACAGAAGCTTTAAGACTGGCGATTGGATGCTCGACGTGCTCGAGTTTCCAGACATTAAGCATATTATTCGAGGTGACGAGTCGCCTTGGAAGCAATCGAGAAGCCCATTATAATTATAGGATTAATTCATTTCCTACTCCGTATCACTTGAATGACAATTCCAAGTCCACCAACGCCATGCCAAAGTACAATTTCAGAGCCAGCCTAAAACCTTCATCTCTTCATTCAGTATCATGTTTACCACGCCTCCTCGGATCCTTGTCTTTGCGATGCCTCCCACATCCCTACAGGGTGGCTGTTCGCACGATCCCTCCCTCAGTGATGAGCATCGGCGGCACCTCCAAGGGGCTCCGCCCGTTCCGGTAGCACCAGAGCCGGCTGAGATCTTTAACCCTGACTTCCCCCGAAAGCTTCTTGGCTGGAAGACCATGAACTTCCACGGGGGTCGAGATTTCGCCGGTCCCAAACCCTCGGGTACCAGCCCAGCTAATCTCAAAGGCCTCACGGGCGTTAGCCATCGCGTCGCCCTCCTCGCCCATCTTAAGAACTTCGTCCATGAACTCGTTTTCTTCATCAGCCCCAGTGTAGGTTTGAGTCTCCTTGTCGAACTTGAGCGGAAACATGCCGTCGAGGTAGTGCTGGTTGAGTTGATGCCCTCCACGCCCGTTGGCACGAGCGAACAGTCTGCCGAGGAAGCGAGGGAGCTCAGGGGAGCACATGCGATTCGTTGCAAAGTGAAGGACGCCCCATATGGCGACAAAATCGGTATTATGAGCATAGTGCTCGATGTGGCCGATTGCCCTGTCCTTGGCAGCTGAGACGGAACGAATCGAGGACACAGACGGCGACTCCTTGTGGGTGGCTGGGATATGAACCTTGATACCATGTTTGGTGTCCTGGGGGCTGCTAGCGGGTGATTCGTACGTCGTCTCGGTCATAACGGTGCTCATGGCGGACAAGGGCTTCAGCTGGGAAAGCGTCTGGGATGCGACGTGGCGATGTGGGTTGTTGAAGTGGTTCGCGGCATTGCCGAAGGTGTAGACTTCGAGCTTTGCTAGCAGATCCTGGGGAAGCTCCTGGAGTAGCCAGTCAAGCACGAGACCGCCCTCGATACCACCCTGCGAGTGCAAGACAAAGATCACCTTGGACTTGCCTGGGTCGTAAAGAACGTCCCTGACGAGCTTGAAGCAGATGCGAACGTCGTTGGTGGCATAGCCAAAGTTGCGCTGACACAAGCACTCAATGACATCAAAGACGATACCGGAGGTTCGATTGTGGATTCCTAGAATAGGACGTCCAAAGGTGATGGCAAGTCGGTTGAGGTTTCCCCTCATCCAGTGTGAGCTGAGGGATATTAGCTTTGTTATTGTAACAGCAGGCAAGGGAGAGACATACCCGACGGCGACGCCGTTTAAAAAGACCCATTGCTCGTGCGCGTGCTCGGGGCGCGGCTTGGCGTACTTTTCATCCGAGTGATAAGTATCTGTGTCTCCGTTGAGCAACTTGCAGAGCGCCCAGTTTAGAACCAGGAAGGCGGAGACTCCTATGGCAACGATCCATATCGGGAAGAAAATGGTGAAAGGCAGCCCGATGAGAAACAAGATTTGTAGGATGGCGAGGATCAAGTGGACGAAGATACAGAAGATATTCTGGGGAGTAACGGCCAGCTCGTTGAACTCCTTGGGGCCGGAGGGAAACAGCGGCCAGATGACCCAAGGCAGAGCCCAGATGTAGACGAAGAAGTAGTAGACGTCCTTAACGAACAGCTTCCAGGGGAAGTCGGTGTGGGCGTAATCTATAACGGAGGATTCGCCGACCTGGGAGCGATAGAACTGGGTGTTTTTACCCATGATGATGGTATCTAGGAAAAGAAGATGGAAAAAGAACAAGGAGCAAGAAGAAGGCCAAATGGCAGCGAGGTTGTACAGCAACAGGAGTCAGGACGCTGGATGAGGAAGCGGCAGCAATAGTGAAATATGAATGCAAAGGAAGGTAATGAGACAGCGTCGTCAGTCGTCACATGTCGTCAAGGCGACGAGGCTGAGTGAGACGAGATGAGCTCAGCTGAAGGGCGAGGTGAAGATGGAGCACTGCCTTTTAGCACCAGTAGGCCAGTAAGCACGGGGAGGTTGGCTCTCCCCTGTCGATGGGTGACTCCCTGTTGGTGGCCTTGTGAGCCCTGTAGGCAGCCCTGTAGGGCAGCGGCGCAGGCAAAAGTGTGGCAGTGCGGCTTGATCATCTGGTCTGGCCGCGAATGAGAAGACGTCATCGCTCACACCCACAGGAGGGCTTGGGAGTCCATTCGGGGCTTGGGAGCCTCTTTAGCGGCTTGGCCCAGCGCTTGTCGTCGTCCTTGGCTCTGGTGTTTGGTTGGAGTTGGAGTTGGGGTTTGGAATTGGGGTTCTTTACGTTGTCGGTTGACAATTGACAAGCGGAGTTGGACGAGTTGGAGAAAATGGCGGCCCGCTAACGGCCAGCCACCTGGACCATCCAGCGCTGCGTCGGGCTCTGGTGCAGGTCAGCGGGAAGAGACCGGGAATCCAATGACGTCGGTTTGAATCGGGCTCTGTTCTTACGTGAGATGCATGCCGTCGTCTATCGAGATCCCCGATTGACGAGTGTCGTATTTGCCATTCAAAGACGAAACCCCCGAATACAACCCTCTGAGCCTTCCATTTCGTCCCGTCTTCAGTTCTGTGGACCTGCGTCTGGCGAACGCGTTCCCGCACCGACGCTAACGGCTGGCTGACTTCAGTGGGTCGAACAGCGTGGCTTAGCGGGCCGCTCCCTACCTTCCAGTGCTTACCCCGCTGCTCTCCACTAAATGCCACGGTCCATTAGGCGGCAGCGATCCATAGACACCCGCCGCAGTTCCATGCTGACCTAAACCTGGAATACCCACGGCAACCACCAAGTCAATTAAACTACGAAGCAATCTGGCTCTCATTAAAACCTCAACGACGCCAATACTCCCAGAAGCTTCCTTCTTCAGGCCATGGCCTTGCCGTTCAACTTGGCCCCCAGGCCATTCAACTTGGCCCTTCGAGCCTCCACCTCCTGCATCCTCGCCATCTCCTCCATAATCAGCTTGGGTTCGATCCGTCGCTCAATCGGCCGAGCCAATCCCAGCTCGGCGAGGAACCCCCAAAATCCGCAATAGAAAAAGTAGAAAAGACTGATGATCCCCAGATGGATCATTGGGATGATGCTCAAGGGGATGTTTCCTGTTCAAGGTTAGCACCGGCCATCTTCGTCCCACCAGTTTCGATAATGTCTTACCAAACAGGCCTTCTCGGCGGCTGATTGTTTGCCACAGTTCTCCCGTCAACACGTTCTTCGCTCCCTCCCATTTCCAGGGCCCTCGCAGTCTAAACTTGGCGTTGAAGCTCGCTCCAGCAGCCCAGATGTAGGGAAGCCTCCAGCCCTTGCGCGCCCCGAGGGATATCCTGAAGACTTCGGTGACGCTGGGAGCACAGTCCATGTCCTTGGCCAATTGGTATGCGTAGCTGTCATGCTCGACTCCATAAGACACCCGAGCATCCGGCTTGTGGATTATGCGGTAGTGCCACTCGTCATCCGGGTGGAGCGGCTTCGGGATGCAGTTGAGGAGGTTCATGGTAAACAGCATCGACTGCATCTCAGCGAGAGGGGGGATGGCTCCGAATCCAGGCCGGATGAACCCAATGAATCCCACCGTCGGATCGTCCGACTTCCAGATCTGTCGAACGTCTGCATCAAAGGCCTCTGGATAAGCCTTGCGTCCATCGTTGTCTGGCGTATTCAAGAAGGGGAACGAGGTCAGATACCCCGTGGCCAAGATGACGACGTCGGGCTTGATCTCCGTGGCCTGGATGCGCTCCGACTCGGGTCTTCCATTGAGTGGGAAGTGAGCTACTCCATCTTCTGAGATATGAGAGGGAAACGGTGCTATGTCGATAGTGCGATCAGGTGGCGGTGGCGTCTCGGTGTTGAAGAAGAAGCGACGGACTCGAGTCCAGAATGGCCAGGTCGTCGGACGATACGGATACGACACGTAGTTGTGGATTCGTTGCCACGCCTTGTTCAGGAATACTATACAGTCATCAGGTTACCGACTTTCGAGCGAATGCAGGTCGCAAGGTACTCACGTCTCGAGACATGGAAGCGCTCGCTGAAGATCTGCCCAACGAACTGGTCGACACCATGCGGCGACCCTCCACAAAGCCAACACCCAGCGGGCAAGGCCACAAAATGGTAAAAGTCCCATATCAACATGCTGTCCCGGACGTGTGGGTGGACATACATCGAGTCGAATAGAGTGATTTGGCTGACATCCAGAGGCAGCTGCGGGTAGTCGTAGTCTTTGGCTCCGAACAGCCACGGGAGGAATTTCTGGCCAGGTACTCTCTTTGAATCGCGTCAGTCCGTCTGTGCAAGCGACTTCACTCTTGAGATGAACTTACCTTGGGTGCACCGACCCATCCATCCTTATGGCAGAGGACGACCTTTTTGGTATCCCCGGTCACGGCGAGATAGCTGATGTCCGCACCCGTCTCGCCACTCCCAAGAATCAGGACAGTCTTGTCCTTCCCAAACTGCTCCCGGGTCTTGAACTCAGATGAGTGCATCACGGAGGGCACCCTCTCCATACCCGGGATGTCGGGAATGTGCGGAACGGCGTGGACGCCGGAGCACACGGCGAGGGCATCACATTCCCACTCGACGACAGCGCCATCCGACGTCTGATAGGTAACTACGTGGGCGCTGGCGTCTCCTCTCCTGACGGACTTCACCGTCGTGTCCAAGTTGATGTGCGGCCACAGCCGGTAGTACGAAGCGTAGGCCTCGAGGTACTCGAGATAGCGCTCGGTGGAGAAGAAGTCGGGCTCGTCGATTTGCGGGGGGAAGTCGGAGAAGGTGGTCAAGAACTTGGACGAGACCAATTCGCCGTCCTCATACGAGTGGTGGAAGAAGATGCCACCTATCTTGCTATGCGACTCGAAGAGCATGACCTCGAACGGCACGACGGGGAAGCGCTGATGCGCCTCAAGGAGGACCTTCAGCTGGACGAGGCCGGAGGGGCCGCCACCGATTATAGCGACGCGCATCTTCACTCAGGAGCTTCTCAAAGGGCGATCCGTGTCTGAGGCGATTGACTGCCGGAAGATCAAGGATCAAGGTTATGAGGGCCATCTTCGCAACGGCTCCTACGAGCTATCCCCTCTTCCCCTCGGGATTTCAACCTTGCCCACTCTATCCTACTCCGCTCATCCCGTCTCAAGCTCACCTCCTCTACGTGAGGCTAGCTCGGGCGGTCACCGGCCCAACCTTGCTTGCGTCCCCCGGGTGCTAGGGTTCTTTGGGAAGGCCTAGTGGAGCAAGCGTGATGCGAGACGCCCATAAACGGTATAAACGAACATGAGGTTTTCTGGGTTAACAGGATGCGAAAAGGTGTGGTTGGCCGGCTATGCCAGTTTTCCGTCAGCGAACGGCCCGCCCAGTTCGGAGCGTCCAGTCAGGACGAGGGCGAGGCCTGCATCGGCATTTGGACTAATGCCGCAGGATGCCAGGGTGGTGCCATTGGGGTGGGTGCGAATGGAGTCGAGGGAGTTATCTCTGTTCTGGGCAACGACGCCCGAAGGAGAACCGAGGTCGAACTTCTTTTGTAAGAAGACAAGTGGCGTGATTATCTCTAGCTTGATTGAATTTCTTAACAATATGCCAGTCCGACAAGTTCAACAAAGGCAATAGCTGGTTGAAGGAGAGACGCTCGTGTAAGTCGTCCTGCCTAAATCCCAGATAAGAGGAGCACGTCAGATTTTAACGCCTATCGGTTAGAACTAGTCTGCGATTGACTACTGCAGCTTCCAGGCCCACCATTGCATCTGTCAAACCACACAACGTGCCAACAGCGTGAGTTTGGGGTATTGAATTGGAAGGGAAATCATGTTCCCAAAGCCTCATCGCTTCTTCATGTCGCTTTTGAAGCTTTTGCCTGTATTGACCGAACTTTTAGATAAGCGGGTTTTTAGTTATTCAGTGATGAACATATTTACCAGGTGAAGAGGTGGAGCAATGCACAATTTAATGAACGTCAAGAATCATGATTTAGTCATGACTCTGATTAGAATTTGCGATAAGAGCTCATCTAGTCTATCTAATTCGCTAAGAATGAGTTGGTATCATAATACATTGCACTCCTCAAGGGAGAGCATGCCTATTGCATCGGCTCAACCGACGCTGTAGCCCGCAAGACCTAGATTTCCTTGGCCTCTGCCGCATACACGGTCTTGACGGCCTCGCCATTGGTCTGGGCATCGGGCTTGTAGGCCTTGAACTTCCTGGCGGGGACACCCTTCCTGAACATCTCATCAAGTTCCTCATATGTGCGGCCGGCCGTCTCGGGGAGGCAGAACCACAAGTACACAAGACTCAGGATGGCCAGGCCACCGAAGATGAAGGCCAGCTTGGCACCCAGGTTCGCCTTGTTGGGGTTGAAGAGGTACGGGAGAACAAAGCTCCACATCATGTTGAGCAGGTTCTGGGCAGCCAGCCCGATGGCGACGGTCTTGACACGCAGGCGAGATGTCGACACTTCGCAGAGAATGGTGTACGCAGTCGCGCCGATGGTGACGTTGTACCACCAGCAGTAAATCAGGATCATGGCGACGGTTCCCTTGATGGCTCCCGCAGTGGCAGCAACGGCCAGGCCGCCAGTGAGCCATAGGATGACAGTAAGGATCACCAGACCCCAGAAGGTAAGGGAGCGGCGACCGACACGATCGACCAGATACCAGGACATGATGTTTCCGATCATCGAAATTGCCTGCTGGATAATCTGAAGCTTGAAGCTCTCGGAAGTGGAGTAGCCTGCAAGCTGCATGTAGTAGGTTCCGTAGGAGGCGATGAAGGTGATGCCGCAGAGGGACTGGATGCAGAGCGGCGCGATGGAGATGATAGTTCGTCGCAGGTTGGACTTACGGAAGCATTCGAAGTAGGTAGCGCCCTCGGTTTCTTGCTTGACCTCCTCGAGGGTCTGGTTGATAGCCGCAAGACGCTTGTGGCCTTCCTCGCCCTTGCTGCCAAGACGGGCCAGGGCGGCGAGGGCCTTCTCCTGCTTGCCCTTGGACGCCAGCCACCACGGGGACTCGGGCATGAAGGGCACGAAGATGGTGGCGACGAGGGCAAATCCGTACTGGGCGCAGAAGATGGCCCGGTAGGCCCAGCGGCTCTCGAATGTTCCCGTCTCGTTGACGACGAGGGCGACGATGAAGGGCCCCAGGGTGTAGGCAAGCGCGGAAAAGCAGGTGAGCATGCCTCGAAGAGCTAGAGGAGTAATCTGGGGATCAAAGGTTAGTGTCTGTGGCTTTCAACTGGCTGGGACGGGTCAATTTTACCTCTCCGATGTAAGACACGGTGACGGACGCCAGAGCGCCAACGGAGAATCCGTTGAGGAACTTGCCGCCGAAGAAGAGCTCGTTGGAAGTGGCAACAAACTCCATGGTGATGGCGGCGTAGGCGATGACGAGGCAGATGATGATGACGGCACGGCGGCCCAACCAATCTGCGACTGTACCACATCCAAGGGCACCAACGACACCTCTGAAAGAGCATCTTGTCAGTTTCTTTGGTCGCAACGGCACTGAAGCAGGGAAGTAGGTAGACTTACGAAGCCACGGGAGCTCCCTGGAAAGCGCTCTGCCATTTGGCAAACAGCACATAGCTGCCGTCGGCCTCCTCGCCAAAGTCCTTGCGGAACTCGGGGATGCTGATGATGTTTCCGGCGGCCTGGTTCTCGAAGGACACCAGGAGGATACACCACACGGCGAAGAGCGACCACGCACAAGCGAGGGGGTACTTCTTGATGGATTCGAGCTTGCCGAGCTCGTGCTCTTCCTGGTTGGCCAGGTGGGCGAGGTCATTGTCGACCGTGTCGAGATGCTCGGCACCGATCTTCTCGGCTGTGGAGACTGGGTCTGTCATGGTGGTGGTCTCTTACAGCGGAAAAGGAAAAGAAGACACTAGTGATTCAATAGTTGATAACCAGTGGGATTGGAGTAAGAGTAGAATTCGGAGAACTTGGAGAGCATCCCCAAACTACTTATACACATGGCGTTACCCCAGACCCCCGGGCCCGAGCTGGTGTTTGACGGGCGAATCTGGGGTTCCTCGTCCCCACAGTCACATCGTATATTCCTGCGTCCCAAGTTTCCGTTCCATGATTTCCGGCCCAGTGGAACCCCCTTGGACACGCCATGGCCGGTGTCACTGGGCGTTGGGTCTGCGGAGAAGCGTTTAAAGGTGCCTATTCCGGCTCAAGGTCTGGGGTTCGCGTGGCATGGTACGGTCACGGTGTGGCATGGCTCCGGGGGGTCCTGAGTCGGCGAAGGTGGACCGGCAGATGGGGCCCGAGTCACGTTTCCGGGCAAGGATTTCGTCATTCCAAGCTAGACTATGGAATTACTACGAATAGTTGCAGAGAGGCGGCTGGGTTGTCCGATCTCACCCGGACAAGGCAACTTGACCCGGCTAAGGAGAGCATCAAGGCAACTTGTGCCAATATTGCACGTCATAGCTTCTAATCCCCGGCGAATTTGGAGAGCGGGCCAGGTGTTGGACGCAATTGAAGTGGACTGATGCCGAGGCACCGCATGAACCGTACGTAGTCTTGGCTTAGCTTCTCGCAGGAAACGTTAACGGTTGCACGGTTGCACGTTTTTATGACCAAACATCGTGGATTCAGTTGTACATTCATTGATTTCTCATTCATCGCTAAGCCGTCGACTATGTAATACCTATGTGTCATAATCGTTTAGAAAAACGTCGTCTCGCTCTCGTCTACAATTTGCACCTTGATGCATCCGTTCCGCGGGTCTGACGATAGCGTCAGGCCCTCCAGTGCCTTCTCCAGCGGGAAGACGTGAGAAACCAGCTTCTTGACGTCCACTAGTCCTCCCTCGATGCATGCAATGCCTGCCGGCCACGTGTCGCGGTACCGGTTGATGAACCGGAGATCGATCTGGAGTCGTGTTAGTCGCAACTAGTAGATTTAAGGAGTAAGTTGTGAGTGTCGTGGCCTACCTCAGCTAGAGACAAGTGCATGAACGGCAGGTTGTTCATCACGGACTTGCCGACGCCGACAACCATCAACAAACCACCTCTGCGCACCATGAAGGCAGCCGAGCACACGCTGCTCTCGACGCCAGTGCACTCCAGCGCCACTCGCGGCTGGACATACTCGGTCTCGCCAAAGAGCTTCCTCACGGCCGCTCCGTTCTCCTCGTTGCTCTTGGTGATGTCGACCTGGTACGTCTTGACCGTGGGCACCATCTCCTTGGCGAAGGCCAGTCTCGTGGGCTCCACGTCGGTGATGACGATCGGGTGGGCGCCGGAGGCTCGGGCGCCGGCAAGGGCGAGGAGGCCGATCGGACCGGCGCCGCAGACTACGACGGGCGTGCCGATGGTGATGCGCGCCGACGTGATGCCGTGGAGAGCGACGCTGAGAGGTTCGAGGAGGGCGCCTTCGGCGAACGAGACATTATCGGGGAGCCTGAAGACGATACCTAGTTAGTCTCCAGAGCCTCGACGGATCGCAGCTGGAACGACTAGACTTACTTGTGAAGCCACTTGGCGGGATGCACCTTGTAGCGTTGCAGCGTCCCGGCGTAGGGGTAGACGCCCGAGAACTCGACGTCCTCGCAGAGGTTGTAACGGCCTTCCAGGCACAGGAAGCAGTTGCCGCAAGGGACTCCCGGCTCGATGGCGACTCTGTCACCTAGCAAAGAGAAGTGTGAGTCCACATGCCGCCGGTCGGTGCTCGACTAGGCGGGCCTACCTGGTTTCAGATCCTTGACTCCCTCGCCGCATCGTATCACGACTCCGGCAGCTTCGTGGCCGATGATGCAGTCGCCCTCGAAGACGAGCGTGCCTATGCGTCCGGTCTTCCAGAAGTGAACGTCCGATCTGCCGGCCCCCAGCGCATCAGCAACTTTGTTCTCCAGTGCGGATCAAACCACTTGGACGGGCGCCCGGTGGACAATCATATCATACCCGCAAATTCCCGTCGCCTTGACGTGCACGAGCACCTCGCCGGTCTTGGGTGCGTACACGGGCGCGTCCACGGCCTTCAGATTGTGGTCGGCCGTGACCTGGAGCGACGGGTTCGGCAGAGGAGCCTTCAGAGTCTCGCGGGAGGCGTGGCCGTTGAGCTGGCGCTTGAGGTCCTCGACGGTGGGCTGGTGGCCGTTGAGGGCGGGCTGAGACTCGGCGATTGAACCCATTGTGAGGTTGATTGTTTGTGAGTGAGTGGTGGCTCGTGAGTGATCTACGAAACGTCAAGGTGGTTCAAGGAAAGCGACGAGGAACGGGATAACAACAACACGACAGCATCGCCTTAAGCTTCGTTCGTTTTGCCCCAACGCCTCTCCCATCTCCTGCTCCTCATGGGCTCCTCCTGCTCCTCCTTGCATATTTTCTGCTAGTCAGCCGGGAGTCAAACAGCCAGCACACGGGTGCGAAGTCCTTCCTGTTCCAGCGACGGCACTTCCGAGCCGCAGTGTGGAAGCCGAACAACACCACGTCCAAGACCCGAGCATCTGTCACCAGACAGCGAGAAACTCCACCAAACCCACCAAATCCACCAAAGCCGGGGGGGCTTGGAGACACGGGCGAATGCTAATTTCTCCAGGGCGCCACCATCCCCGCAGTTCAACCCCATCGTCCCACATCTCGGCAGCCTTAGCGGCGAGTGCTTCACATTGCCTCATCCGGAGAAGTCCCCCACGATGCTTGGCTAAAGTCCGGGAGAAGCACGGCGGTTCGGGTGTACCGGTGTCATGGGAGGGTCCGGAGGGGAGCATGCGGCTGGATATAATGAAAGCGATGTCATGAGAGGAGGAGGCAGGGAATCGGGTCAAGAGGACGTATCGACATCAGACGGGCAGACATCAGACATCAAACATCAGACTCACCAGTTCCCAGTCTCCAGTCTTAGTCCTCAGTCTCTCCTCTTTCCACAATGGCCACCGACTCGTCCAAGCTACAGTCGTTCCCCTCGAAGCCCCGGGTCTTCATCCTCTCGGACATCTCCAATGAGCCCGACGACGCCGAGTCCCTCGTTAGATACCTTCTGTACTCCAACCAGTTCCAGACCGAGGGTCTCGTGGCTTGTTCGTCGACATGGATGAGGAACAAGGTCTGTCCTCAGGACATGCATAAGATTGTTGACGCATACGCCGGCTCCGTCGAGAACCTGAACAAGC
The DNA here is from genome assembly GCA_013756995.1 of Neonectria neomacrospora. NCBI lineage: Eukaryota > Fungi > Ascomycota > Sordariomycetes > Hypocreales > Nectriaceae > Neonectria > Neonectria neomacrospora. The sequence goes on along the minus strand of JABSTB010000704.1, from coordinate 46,474 downwards.
ATGCCCACCCAGACTTCCAGTACCCTTCGGCAGAGTCCATGAAGAGCCTGATCAAGTCTGGCGCACCCGTATGTAGCTGTATCCGTTGAATGCCAGAGCTCCGCCGTCTAATTCTGTGAAACACAGGTCTATGGATTCAAGGCTGTTGGCCATGACATCCCCCTGAGCGAGGGCGGCGAGCTGCTCCTAGAGAGAATCAAGGCTCCCTCAGAAGACCCTCTCTGGATCCTGGTTTGGGGCGGAAGCAACGTCCTCGCCCAGGTCCTCTTCAGACTCAAGGAGACCTGCCCCGAAGACGAGTTTGCTGCGTTGCGGGCGAAGCTCAGAGTCTACACCATCTCTGACCAGGACGACACTGGCGCTTGGATCCGCAACACCTTCCCCGACATCTTCTACATCGCCTCCGTGCACGCATGGAACCAGTACGGAATGGCGACGTGGACGGGAATTGCGGGCGACAAGTACTACGGCTTCGACCAGGGAGGTCCCGACTTCTCCAAGGTCACCAAGGAGTGGATTAAGGAGAATATCCAGATTGGACCCCTGGGATCGGCGTACCCCGACTACCTCTTCATCCCCGAGGGCGACACCCCTACGTTCTTGTACCTTATTCAGAACGGTCTCGGAATCCGCGAGCACCCCGAGTACGGTTCTTGGGGAGGCCGATACCAGCTCACCGATGTTAGTACTGAGGGTCTAGGTAGCAAGCATTACAGCGACGCCTGTGACGTCGTGGTCGGTCAGGACGGCAGGTCGTATAAGTCCAACCACGCTACCATCTGGCGTTGGCGAGATGCCTTCCAGAACGACTTTGCTGCGAGAATTCAATGGAGTCTGTCTCCCTCGCTGTCATCTACGAACCACCACCCCATCATCTCCCTAAACGGCTCCTCCGGCCCGGAGCCCGTATACATCGAGGCGGAGGCCGGCACCACCCTGAAGCTCGATGCCTCGGAGACGTACGACCCCGACGGCGATGCCCTCACCTTCAAGTGGTGGCAATACCGCGACCCCAGCGCCTCTCAGTGGCTTGTTAACCTGGAGGTCGCGGAAATGAAGGTCGACAAGAAGGACGCCGAGGGCCGAGTCGTCGAGGTGACTCTGCCTGCTCCCGGCAGGTGCTGTGTAGAGCTGTTGAGCAGAGAGCCCCTTGCAAAGGGCCAGGTACTACACATGATTCTTGAGGTCACGGACGCCGGGTCGCCTAGCTTGACGAGCTACAAGCGGGTGGTCATCCAGACGACGAACAAGGAGTTGAAAGGCGGAGAGGGAGGAGGAGAGGATATTGCGACTGCCTTTGAGGCTTTGATGAAGGAATTATCGTAGAATTAATTACAATTCCATCGTAACGAAAAATATTACATTTGTTATTTACCCCTACTCTGCACTACTCGGAAATATGGCGTGTTTTTATTGGGCCAGACATGTAGCCTGGAATCCAGGTGTTAAATAAATAGACATAAGTCTTTCACCAAAGCCGAGTTGTGGAGTCCTATCAAATGACAGCGAGGACTAACACAGAAATTGCAGTGTCGCCTGATTCACACAAAACCACACGCTGAAACATTTACAGGCCGTAGACGGTTCTTGTCATTACTTTATTTTGTCTATATCTCATGTCTATTTATTCATTTGCCCCGGCTTAAGCGAAGATGCGCAGGGGGTAGTTGGGGAGGTAGAAACCAGGGTCGTTGAAGCGCAGGCCACGGTCCAGGCCGGCGATGCTCTCAATCTCGTCCTCGGCAAGGTCGAAGCTCAGGACGTCCAGGTTCTGGGCCAGGCGGCCGGGGTTGTTGGACTTGGGGATGACGGCGATGCCGCGCTGCGTGGCCCAGCGGAGCAGGATCTGGGCGGGCGTCTTGCCGTGCTTGTCGGCCAGGTCCTTGACGACCTTGGTCTCGAGCAGCGGCTCGACGTCCTGCGTGCGCTTGGAGAAGATGCCGGGCAGCTCGACGAAGCTCTGGGGGCCGAAGGACGAGTAGGCCGTCACGGCGATGTTGTTCTCCTGCGCCATGGCGATCAGGCCCGGCTGCACCAGGTACGGGTGGTGCTCGACCTGCAGCGCCGAAATAGGGTGTCGGGCGTAGCGTTGGAGGTCGTAGAGGCCCTGCGCCTGGAAGTTGGACACGCCGATGGAGCGCGCGATGCCGTTGTCGACGACCGTCTCGAGGGCTTCCCAGGTCTCGCGGATAGGCACCTTGGCGACCTCGACGGTGCCGGCGTCGTCCATCCACCAGGCCTTGGCAGTTCAGGTCAGTCTCAGCCTCAGGGGGCTCCGGATGAGTGGCGACTTACAGGGAATCGGCGAGTCTCGGGCTCGATGTACTTGAGGGCGACGGGGAAATGGATCAGGTACAAGTCAATGTATCCGAGACCCCAGGCCTCGTTCTGGAGCTTGGCCATGGCCAGGGCGTGCTCGCGGCTGTGGTAGTTGTTCCACAGCTTGGTGGTGACGAAGATGTCCTCGCGCTTGACGAGGCCCTCGCTGATGGCGCGCTGGATGCCCTCGCCGGCCTCCTTCTCGTTCTGGTAGTCTGTGGGTGGGCAGAATGTATTAGACCCGGTAATTGGGATTGGACTGAGGGCAGTAACGTACCGTAAGCGCCGTCGAAGAGTCGGTATCCAGCCTTGATGGCCTAGAGGAAGACTGTCAGTATTGAAGATCCGGAGGCAGTTTCATGATGGCAATTGTCGCTCGTCACTCATCACCCATCACTCACGTTGTAGACGGTCTCGGCGGCCTGGTCGGCAGGGACCTTCCAGAGGCCGAAGCCAACGAGGGGCATCTCGTGCCCGGAGGCGAGCTTGGTGGTAGAGGGGGCCATTGCGTAGTGTTGGTGATGCGTCGGTGAGGGGGAGTTGTATGTTCAAGTCTCTCAGACAGGATGAAAACAACACGCAACGTTGGGCATTCCGGCTTTATTGCCAAAAAAAATTCCCACCCCGTCTCCATGACGGCCTCTACCCCTCCACTATGAAATGACAATCCACAACCCGAGTCAGGAAATCCCATCAAAGCCCAGGTGAAGCTGAAGGTTGCCCCGGCGCTAAACAAGCCTGGACTCGCCGCGGGGCCAACCTCCACAACGGCGGAGGGCGTCTAGAATTGCCTAAAGGGGCAACATCGGCCACACCGTTTGGCGTCGGCCCCCAGAATCCTGAAGGCTTCATCTTTCCCCGTTCGGCTGCCCTCCTCGTTTCCTTTCCCCCTCTCTCCCCATTCCCCCATATTTTTCTCCCCCATACGATGATCCAGCCTCGATAATGGCCGATGCGGGTTCCAAGACCCGCCTGAGGAGGACGAGGACGGGATGTTTCAAATGCCGCATGCGCAGACGGAAATGTAAGCCACCGAAGGACCCCTGGTGGCATCATCGAGTTTATTACCGGAAAACTAATAACACGACTTGTCAGGCGATGAGGGTAAACCGTCGTGCCGAAGATGTGTCGATGGTGGGTTTGAGTGTCAGTACGGCACGCGGCTCTCGTTCTTGGAGAAGAACGCAAAGACCACTGGGGGCTCGGAGCGCGTCTCCAAGCCGGCGTACGGTAAACTGAGAGTGCGTTGTTGCCAGGATCCATGCGTCCAGCGTATCTTGCATGAGCTCCCGCTGACAGTACCTTGTAGTTTGTCGTGCCAGAGTCTGTGGCGATTCAGGAAAACATTCAGTTCCAGGAGGATGATAGCCCTTCCAGAGACTCTGAGAGCACCAATGCTCTGCTCCTTCCAGGACAGACACTCGCAGAGGATAATCCAGAGCTGCTGCCCCAGCCGCCGAACTTGGCCCACGCTGCATTGGACAACCCTGTGCTGGACACTCTTGCAACGCCATCTCCAGGTGGTCATGGAAACGAGTTGGTCAGGACTGGCAGCTACACAGTCGGGATATCCCCTTCAAATGCGGCCTACGAGACCGCCTTGGACGGATTGCTGTCGCTGGGACATGACAATTATGCACCTCCGCCAGTGACATCCCAAATTCTGGAAAATGGAAGTTACTTTGGATCACCGCCGAATCCCCAGCACGATTTCTCTCCTGGTCGAATGGAGTCAGCGAGCAAACCATCTGTGGGGGCCTTTCAAAACTGTGCTCACTTGCCGCAAGACCGGGCAGTACAACTTCTACGGCACTATCGATATAATATCGCGCCATGGGTGTGTATTTCTACAAACTCGGGCAGAAAACTTCTTGCTAATAGCTTTGTCTCCTGTTTAGTTGGACATTGGCGATGTAGCTCAGACGTTTGGGCTTTTGATCCCACGTATTGCCATGGACTCGATCACAGTTCTCGACTCGCTTCTAGCCCTTTCCATGACGACTCTCGACGAACACGTCGACTTGAACTTCGATCAGTGCATGGTGCCACCCGATCCAAACGGACCCAGCGTCGACATTCTACACCGCGTCCTAGCTTTTGCTTTTGTAGCTCTCCGTCGACATGTCGTGGTGCCACCGACCTCATGGCAGAGTCCGTCCAAAAACATGACCTTTGGGCTACTGAACTCAGCTTCGTTTCATGAGCACTATCCTGCCGTCAATTTAGCCGTGTCGTGGATGATGCTGAGACTTGGTAATTGCTGCTTGGCTTATCGCCTTGAGAAACCTTTATTAACCGAGTCTTAGATTTGAGTGTTGGGCTTATGAATGGTTCCCCAGTGTCCATCCCCAACCTTCTATCGTACGGCGCTTCGTCGCCCATTTCCGGAATGTGTCGAGAGTCGCTCAAATACGACCGCGAGCCGGTGCTCCTGTGTGCGCAAGTCCTCAATCACTGTTTTGGGCAAGATCTTCCGACCACTCCTGGGATACACCTCCGTCCATCAACCGCTCAGAACTGGAAGTCGCTCACGGAATCCCTGAACATGTGGTATAACAATAGGCCTCGGGACTTTAAACCCATGTGGGAGGTTGAAGAGAGTGAAGAGCTCTTTCCTCTTGTCCTCTTCACCAACGGAGCAGCCGTGCTGGCGAATCAGCTCTACCACACGTCGATGCTACTGTTGCTTCAAAACAGGCCTCGAACTCTCGCAAAGGGACATGGACGGTCGGTCTTGGTATCCCCGCTTTGGCACGCTCAGCGAATATGTGCCATCAGCCTGAACAACGACACAAAGACAAGCTGGGATTTCAGCCTCCTTGCGTCGTTCTATCTTGCCGCCAAGTGTATGACTTACGAGCCCCAGCAACACGCTATCTTGCGTGGCATGGGCCGTATTGGTTCTTTGACGGGCTGGAATGTGAATGCACTCTCTGCGCAACTCGTACAAGTATGGCAGCCTGACTGAGCTGCTCAGGGGAACCTTTGTAGCAAAATAATCGCCGCAATACATCTTTCAACTGCGTTTCATCGGACTTTGTACCCCCACGCATTCTCCAAGTCGGCAATACGCCAGCATGTTGCCCAGCCGGTCATTGCTTCGATGCTTTGGATGAGTTTTGACAGGAGCAAATGCTCCGACTTGTGGCTAAGAAGCCTTCCGGCGATCCACAAAGGCTGTATGGCGTTGTTGAGACAGCCTTGGTGAGGATTTGTCAACGAAATGCCGCAAATGCATTTGGCGTGCCAGATGGCAGAGCCCGTATGTCCAACGTCGAGTTTGATCTCTCGAGGCTTGGATCCCAGCAGCAGAGTGCAGGCGGTATGGTACAGTTGGTTAGAGGAAATCCCAGCCCAATGGACAAAGAGGATCTGGGGGAATGGTCGACTGTCGATTATCTTGACAGGGAGAATCTCAGGAGGCCGGTCTTGGAGCCAAGTCTGAAGGTCGTGCCAGAGGCGGAGCCAACGTCTTTCAAAAACGGTAGAATCGCATCCGTTACTTTCGCCGAGCTCAACGTAGCGAGTTCTGTCAGCGACGAGCTCGCAAACTTTGGAGCATAGATAGACGGAGTAATTTGCGTGCATGTCTGGGGATTGGTGCTCCAGGAAGAGATCGGCTGCGGAGGCTGGGTCGGCGCCAGAGGGGAGCCATTTTTCGAGAGGCACAATGGTGCCTTGGGTTCCGTCAGAGATGAGAGCCCCGCATAGGTCTATCAAGCATTGGGTTCAGCGTCTGGATGGGAAATAGCTTCCAGAGAGTAATCTTACCCATTCTTACATAGCACCAGAACACTGCCTGAAGCAAGCCGCCACTGAAACCGTTGATGTCAAACGCGTCAAATAGGGCTGCACAGCCCTCGAGATGGCGACGCCAGTCTTGTGGGCTAGCCGACATCATCTCTAGACAGCACAAGATGACGCAAATTGGAATGATGGTGAGGTCACGGGCCTGTAGCAGGGGGTTGAGGAGTCGGATGGCTTCCTGGTACAGCTCTAGGCTGTCGAATGAGTGCTGCTTGGCTTCCTTGCGCTCCATCTGCCGAGCCGAGAGGGCGAGGATGGCGTAGAGGAGGGCCGGACAGCGACGGGCAAGGACAGGAACCTGTACAGTGAAGGCTCTCTCGCTGTCAAACATGTCAAGCTGTTTTTGTTTGTCAGTCTATGGAGTCAATGCTTTGCCACGGTTGAGAGACGTACCCATGGAGCCACCTCGGCAACATAGTTCTTCAGATAGACCAGTCTACGACCGGTTGAAAGAGCGGCCTTGGTCTGGGCAAGTGCCTCAAAATCTTCGCCTGGCGGGCCATCCTCGCCTGGAGCGGGGGAAGTCTCGCGGGAGGGCGCCGCGGTCTGGGCAGTGTTGAAGATGAGGCAGCGGAGCTCTTCCTGGTAAGCAAGATATCCAGGATCCTGGACAAATTGGTCAAGCGGCCAACTATTTGATGGAGAGGAGGAGTTGTCCGTCATTGAGAATGGAGTCATTCGGATGGTGAGTAAGGGGAGAGGGAGGAAAGGTGGTGACGTTGGATTAGTCTACACGTCCCTTGGCTCCGACGGAGGGCCAAGATGCCTTTTCCTGTTCCGAGAAGAACAGTCGGCAAGTCTGCGGAGGCGGGAGAAGGCGTGAAAGCTAGACGTTTGACGAATATTGTCACAAACATCAAGCATCGAGTAAAACTGTACATGGGCTGAGAGATGGGCAACGGTGCAGGGTAGGGCGCATGCAAGGATTCGGCGTAGAAGGTGTGCTGAGAGGTCAGGTGCGCCGTGCAAGTCTGCCGAGGCGAGGCTAAACCAATCCCTGCACGTGCGGGGGTGGATGATTGCGGGGAGCTTCTCCATGGATCTTGGGCAGAATCCAATGCCAGCTGCTGTCACTGAACTTGACACTTAGTTAGCACTGAAATCATTGACTCGCCACTGTCCCACTCCGGCCGAGCTCGTGATTCCTAGACTAGCCGAGCTTGAGGAGCTCCGTTTTCCGTCTGGATCCACCTCTCCTGTGTCATGTGACGCCGTGCTGATGCCTCTGCTATGGACATGGCACGCTGAACTGGACTACGAATATACGTATCGGCAGCTGATGACATCTAGATCCAGAGCACACTCAAATACGACTCAATCGAAGTTGATGATAATGGGCAACTGCCACCACTCATTTGTCCCCTTGAATAGAGAGGTCCTTTGATTTTTCCAAACACAGTGGCCCGGCCAGAAGTACCCAATTTGGACGGCATATTATTTTCGCGAAGGCTGTCAACTTGCAGCTCCTAGGGATTATCAGAATGCCAAGAACAGCTGTTTCAGCCTCGCCCTGCAGGGGAAAACGGAGTCGACTTTCTGCGGTCTGGCTGAGACAGCGGCAGCCTGACGATCCTTCCCGATTTTTTTTTTGCTTGCCAAAAAGTTTTTTGCTTCTCCATCATGCTTGTCTCATGTATTCGTGCCTGGCAACATGACTCCATCACCGGTGTTCCGGGTGAGAAGCTGGGCGGGCTTTGCGGCCTGACGGCTGTCGTCACAACAACCTCAATTGAACGGTCGTAGGAGGTGCCACGTCGGTACTGTTGTTGCAGCTTGTATGCACCGTCGATTGCATCGCTGCCCAACAAACTCGCGAAAGCTGGAAGAACAACACGCAGGGTGTCATGAGGAAGAGCTAGTGGAGAGCTGCAGACGTACCGCCGATTGCCACGGATGCATTGTTTTTTGCACATCGGGATGGTTGGTCAAGGCCGACTCGATTGAACAACAAGATGGAAAATGCCCAATGTCGCGATCTGCACGGAGTGTCCCGTCGATTGTCTGTCTATCAATGGATGGCAATTTCCCCTAATCGGCTGGGCGCAGAAGTAGCACTCTAGTGTTCCAGTGTTCCAATCCCGGCGATGCAAGCGAGAGTACGGACGGAGTGGGTGGGCTAAGAAAAGAACCTGCGAGGCTTCCATTCATTCCTTCACGTCGACCCGCTTGAACGGGCCATGTCGACGGCGGCTTGGAGTTGCTGGTGGCCAGTGCTTGTAAGCCATGATGCCATTTCCATTCCGCATGTTCGTAGTAGTCTACTAACTGGGGCGAGGGCGGAGTGTCTAATTCGTATTGACGCAATGACACAAGGACGGACGGACGTTCGTGTCATAGAGCTGTCATCACCAACAACTGGCGATTGCCGACGCGACGGGAGGTCCAAGTGATGAAGCGGGTGGTTGACGGGTGCCCTGAACCTACTGCCCTTACAGCGGGCTACGGAGGGCGCACCCACTGCAAATATGCAGCTGCACCTCACCCACCCACTGGCCGACCAGTGATGACTGCAGGCCCTGACCCAACCGTACCCACTACGCACATGGTATGGCCAGGGGCTGTCCGTGTGTCCATGACCTGATGCGTCCAGCTGCAGCCATCCCCTATGACCCCGGCCCCTGTGCAACCCCGTGCAACCCTGTGCAACCCTTTGTCCTCCCCACCAAGCGAATAAAAAGAGCCCAGGCTTTTCTTCCATCTCAGACATTTGCATCCTTGGTTGGCGGCGGCTTGGAAGCACCCCTCGCAGGCACGCACACGCGCAGAAGGAAGAATAAAAGGGGCCGTCCACTCACAGCCGCAGCCTCACCGCCCACCCAATCCACCGGGCAGGCCTCTTTGGGCATAGTGATGCCACCCACGAGGGTTGAAGCTGGGGCCAGCGTTCGGGGGGTCGCTTTTCTTTGTTGCCAGGTACGGTGCAAGATACTAAGATCCTAGCAGCAAGTGCCATTTTTTGGTGTCTTTGGCTGTCTGCAATGCCAAACTCAATAAGCGGCGTGAGAGATTGGTGACGACAATATTCGTAGGGACCCTTTTTCGGGGGAGATTTGTTGGCTGGCATCACCCTTGCGATGCCCTTTCGATAGTGTCGAGCCCGGCGAGCATTGGCGCCGTCGTCGTCAATCTCGGTCGGGTTCTTAACCCAGCGCCGGCAGCAGTGTCGATTTCAGGTGGCAGTGGTGGATTGCCTGTTCGTGTCTAGGTGCTTTTCTACGTACAGCTCACCGTCGACTGACCATGACTTCACCCATCTGCACGACTCTAGCGGAGCGTTTCATCTGCACTCCGACCTGTCCATTGGCATTGGACCCGGGCATCACATTGCCATTGCCATTGACTAGACAGCGCATGCCACGTACGGACGTGACAGTTGTGTGTATGCCTGTGAACCGTATCCTCACGGTCGGCGTCCTTCATTGGCGGCGCTGAGTTCGCGGCGCCGTGATTAAATCCAACCATCCAATCCATCCATCCCCATCCGCCGTCCATGGAACCCCTGCATCAACACCCCGGTCGCGCGCCCCCTTCTGCCTCTTCTTGGTGCTAGAGTTCCCCTAGGCCACTTACTTTTGTCCGTAGTAGTAATTGCTCAACCTGAACGAGATTCAACTTGGATCCGTACGTGCATATGCGCACTCCCGCACGTACGAAGTACTCCGTAGTCCCGTACGTACCGCACCGCACCGCATCGCCAGACCGGACTTGTCACGTCACAATTCGACTCGCGCGCCCCCGTCGACGGTCGAAGCGCAAACTGTGGCTGTCAATCCCGGGAGCAGGTCTCGCCTCGCCTCGCCGTCGCCTTTGCCTGGCCCCGATCCAAACAAAAAGCCTCCAGGCTCCCGCTTCCCGCGCCGTGGACGAGTCCCGCAATGCCCTCGACGGACAATGCTCGTCGTTGGACTCGACGCCGCACTCCCGCCGACCTGATCATCGACACAAACACCGACCCGTCCTCCCTTGCGTCGCCTTTCAACATCAACAGGGACGCCGCTTTCCTCCCTCCTGCTCCTCGCACGCCTCCGCCGCCGCACCGCAAGCCGCCGCCGCCGGCCCTGTCTAAGTCACACCCCGACGCTGATAGTCGGGCGCTTAGCAGTAGATTGCCGTCGTCGTCCCGCCACACACAAGCTCACGCTCACGCTCACGCTCACCCGCACACACATGAATCGTTCCTAGACAACGCGACTCCCGTCGAGGACGACATGGCCGACCGCCTGCCTCGCCCTACCCAGCGGGACTCGCACGACCTCTCGCTGTCGCCCCGCAACGTCACCCGCGACTCTCTCGTCACCAACATGCTCCTGTCGCTCGACCAGTTCTCCATGGGACAGCTGGGCGACAAATACGGGCCTGGACCGCGATCACATACCTACGACGACGCCGCGCCCCAGTTTGGCGCCGCCGATCCCCAACGGACCTGGACTGCCACCTCGTCCAACAACGGCGGCGGGGGTCGAGTCAACGGACACCAATACTCCTACAGCTCCGATCTGGAAGCCGCCGACGACTCCAGCCGCCTGTCGAGCCAGCAATCCCGCGGCCGCCGCAGCAACAGCAGCTCCAACTTCCAGTCGGGCTTCACCCGTCTCAACAGCGTCCGCGAGTCCGCCCGCCGCACGCAGCCGGCATCGGGGTCAGGATCAGCACCAGGACCGGTACCCGGGCCGTCAAGGGCCATGCACTCGCGAGGGGGCAAGCCGGGCAGCAAGAGCAGCAGCACCACCAGCGCCAGCGTCGACGCGGGCTACGCGCAAGTCCTGGGCAGCCAGCGCTGGGCACGCGGATTCGGACGATCGGCCAGCTTCGACTACGGGCCAGCAGCAGCAGCCGCCGCCGCGGCGAACAACAGCAACCCCAACGCCGAACCGACCCCCTTCCGCGTCGAATTCCCAAACAACTTCCTCGACGACGAATACGACGCCGCGCCGAACCCGACCGTCCCCGGCGGCCCTCGCCGTGAGGCCCCCATCCCCGTGATGCAGTCCGTGGCCGCACCTCCGTTGCCGCCGGCACCGCTCGAGCTTCCCCCCCTGGACCACAAACGCAGCAGCCGATCGCTACGGAGCGTCTCCGCCCGCAGCAAGGGCGGCGGCAATCTACGAGAAACCGCCCCTGCCGTGCCTGCATTGGATCTTGACTCAGCACCTGCACCGCACGTTGGCTACGAGAAGGCCAAGAATGCGGCCGTGCACGGAGGCTCGACACCTGCAACTGCAAATGCAAATGCAAATGGCAATGGCAACGCAGCAGTTGCACCTGCACCTGTCAAGGAGCAGCGCCCTGGGTTTTTCAGACGTGTCTTCGGCTCTAGAAACACCTCGCACAGCTCGCACACCTCTCACAACTCTCACAATAGCCACGTCGACGCCTCCAACGCCGTCTCTCCTGCCCTCTCGACCCCGTCCACCGACCATTCCGGAGGTGGCAAGATGCTCGGCAATGCCTCCACGCCGCCCTCACGCGATACCTCCTCCTCGCACTCCCACCATCCCGTCCTGCAAAAGAGACCCTCATCCTTCTTCCGCCGCCGCAAGAAGTCCGTTACCGAAGACCCTCCCCCCCTGCCCGCCTTCCCTACTCCGCCGATGCCACGCGTCGCTCCCATCAATCTCCCTGCTGGAGGCGACAGGACCGTTGATCTACCAGAACCAAGCCCCGTCAGCAGCTTGCGGAAGGTCATGAACCCGTATCTGCGTACCGGCCCCGGTGCCCCAGGTACGCCAGCCGGCCAGGGCCCATCCCCACTGGCCGACATCTCCAACTTGTCACCCGAGGCCGGCGATTGCGACAATGACGAACGGCTCGAGTACAAGCGGGAGTTCTCTCCAGATTACTCCCCCAGCCCCAACGCCAAGATCCGTACTGTCCACGCCGATTCAGACGACATATACCCACGACCAGCCGATACCCCCTCACGAGCACCCCTAGAGCGGCCGACCAAGGGCGTTACCACCCGGAACAACTCTTTCTTAGACCTCGACGGTGCCAGTGACAACGACGATGTCCACGATAGCCCGCCAAGCAAGAGGCTGATGCCCAAGTCCAAGAGCAAGGTGGGCGAATCTACGGCGCGGGGCCGGGATTCTCCACACGGCGGGAATGACCTTACACTCAAGGGCAGGAAGTCCTTCAATCGGGTCGAGCAGACGGATTCCGAAGACGACCTCAAGAATCTGGCATTGCCAATTGAAGGCGCACGGGCAACGAGCCCTGCCGGCTCCGTTAGCACTGGCACGGATTACAAGTCGGCCCTCAGTGCTCCCCCCAGCGTTAGAGTCGACGGGTCTGCCGACCCTAGTCCCAAAGTGCTGGGCTCATTCGATTCCATCAAGGCCAAGCCTCTTGACGAGCCCGAGTTTGTCATTGGTGAACCGACTGAGGACGATCAGCAGAAGGCGCAGCAGATTTATGACGGCAACGAAGACTTTATCCAGAAGTTGAAGGCTGCTGCTTGGATGGGCGAGGAAGGCCCAGTCAGGCAACGAACTCTCCAGGCCTACATGGAGCTCTACGATTTCACCAACAAGAGCATTGTCCATGCACTACGACAAATCTGTGGACGTTTGGTGTTTCGGGCAGAGACACAGCAGGTTGACCGAATCCTCGTAGCCTTCTCCAAGCGATGGTGCGACTGCAACCCCAACCACGGGTTCAAGGCGACTGGTAAGAGAACATACCCCGTAACATGACAACGAGACTAACCACCTGGACAGATGTCATTCATACTATCTGCTACTCAATCATGCTCCTCAATACCGACTTGCACATGGCGGACATTGAGCAGAAAATGACACGCAGTCAGTTTGTCAAGAACACCATGACAACTATTACGCAAGCGGTCATCGAGTCTATTCCTGATGCCTTCCAACGCGCCAGTGTCCTTCCCGACAAGAACGGCATGTTGAGCGGCGAGAAGCAGAAAACATCTGCGGAACATGACCGGAAATCGTTCAGAAACTCTTTCCGACCACCTCCCCGAGCTGACTCTGGTACTTTGCCGGCTGAATTTGAAGATGACTGCGGCCCCCTGGTCAAATCCCAATTCATCGGGTCCAAGAAGGCTTGGGAGGAGCAGATTGAGATCGTTTTGAAGGGCATCTACACATCGATTCGCGACGAGCGGCTGCCTCTCTTTGGCGCCGAGCCTGAGAGGAACCTCAACATGAGCTCTAGCAGTGGTGGCCTCTCCGTGATGGGCATGCTCAAGCGAACCCCTAGCGTCCTCAGCAAGGCACCTTCTGAAAGCCAACTCTCCGTGCGCGGTCGTATCTCGGAGAACGGTCGGGCTAATACGGCGAGGTGGAACTCCAAAAGCCGATCACGGAACGGCATGGGTCGCAATGGCTTCTCCTCCAGTCGCACGAGCTTTGACGATGGGAACTCCCTTTGGAGTCCTGCCGGCTCATCAGCCACTTGGAGCCGCCATTCGCTTGGCAGGACTCAAAATTCTGTGTCGCAAGACTCATTCGGATCGGCACTGCCTCGCGGTGAATATCAGCAGTCTATTGGCTTCGCTAATGCGTTGAGCCAAGCCATCATCCGAGACGAAGACGCTTACGGAGATGGTGCGCCGTCCATCCTCAGTGCCGACATCTCCAACACGCAGTTTTTGGAGGACGAGTCGCTTGAGCTTTCGGGCCCTCCTTGGGTCAAGGAGGGAATGGTGATCCATAAGCATCATCTCGATGGCGTCGAAAAGAAGGCCAGAGATAGACACTGGTCTGAGGTGTTTGCCGTCATTCAGAAAGGACAGATGAGCTTGTTCTCGTTCACCCCGAACAAGTCGATGCGACAGAAGAACCGCAAAAACGCGGGCTCCAACACGCCTGTAGGAGGCGGAAACTGGCAGGACAACGCTACTAACATGGGCACTTTCAGCCTTCGACAGACTCTTGCATCGGCTCTCCCTCCACCTGGATATTCCCGGGCCAGGCCACATGTTTGGGCCCTGAGCCTGCCCACTGGTGCTGTCCACCTGTTCCAGGTCGGTACGCCCGAGATCGGCAAGGAGTTCGTCACTACGGTGAATTATTGGAGTGCTCGTCTCAGCACCCATCCGTTGATCGGTGGTATAAGCAACATCGAGTACGGATGGAGCGAGTCAATCGTCAACAATGCCCTAGTCACCGTTATTAACGAGACGACTGGTGGGAAGACGTCTCGCCCAGGTAGCAGCGCAGCTCCCGGCCGGAGATCGAGCGTTACCAGTGCCAGCTTCCGAGGATCGAGTTTCGACCATGTTACTGGAGCCTTCACAAACAACAGCGGCCGAGGGAAGCTTCCGGGCGATCGTGTTCACATTTCGGATTGGACGCCGCCTACCCAAAGCATGCGTCCCAGCAACGCGTCGGAGAGCGAACAGCTTCAAACCCTAGACACATATGTCAAAGGCATCGAGGCCGAACTTCAGATTCACAACCAACTTCGCAGCCCTATGCTTCTTGCCTTCACTCCCAGAGCAACCAACGCCACGAGAGCAATGACCAACTGGGAACGCAAGAGCGCATACTTGCTTCGCGAGATTGTCAAGTTTAGGACGTATGTCGACTGCCTTCAACAAGCCGAGACCAGGAAACATGAAATTTACACCGAACGAGACCTGGCGCAGCGCGCTGCCAGAGGTGAGCTCAGTGACGGCGACATGGAACTGAGCGGTGGTGAGGACGGCGATGTTACTTTAAGGCCGTGATCGAGCCTAGTATTGCTACCGCCGACGACTTTACCAGGCACGCAAAGTGGTGTGGGCGCTCATGAATGGAGAGCTACATCACGGGTACGGGGATTGAAATCCGTAGGCTTTGCGCCCTTTCCAGCCTCGATACCCTATCCTTTGTCCATATTATTCGATTCTATCAGTGTATAAACATAGTTTGCTTGTCGGGAAGATGGGATGTTTAACGAGAATTCACGGGACGGGAGTGAGGGCGTTGTGAGCAGAGGAATTGGATATTAAACCCAAAACTAGATCTCTTTAATGGTATTGATGATGGCAAGCAGAATGAATTTGTATTGCTTGCATAGCTTGGTTCATCCGATTCGCTCTGTGCGGTCCTTGATTAAGTCGCTACGCAGCCTTAAAAATCGACCGCGTGTCTGTTAATGTCACGGAAACAAAACTTGAGGCTACTGAGAACACAGCTCAATCTTTGGATGCTGGTGGGAATATTCACGCATCTCCTTCTATCTAACGTGCATGTCTGCTGCTCTCACTTTCATGGGCATGCACGACTCTTCGCTATTAGTTGAACATGCACCAAGTCCAGAGCACTATCATTGCCAATCTAGACACGCTCATAGAAGCCACACTCAATGCTCCATTGCTCTCATCGTCTTCATCGTCTTCAACGTCTTCATCGTCTTCATAGTCTTCATCATCTTCATCGTCATCCTTATCATTGCCATCGCCACCACCCTGGCCAATACTGCCTTCGTTGTCGGACTTGGTAGCCGTGCTGACGCTGGCTGATGTCGTGCTCGTTGGTGACCCCTGGCTTGTACTTGATTCCTCCGAGGTTTCGCTCGCGACGGTGGAAGTGCTTTCTAACTCAGAGGTCGTAGACTCGGACTCGACGGTTGGCTCTGACGAAGACGCTTCTGTCGTCGTGGCTGGCTTGTCTGTAGTTGTCGAGAGGCTACATACTGATCAGCATCGACCACTTTCCTCGTGTGCGCAAGGGAGAACTCACGTTATAAACTCTTTACAGAACGAGTCCGCCACAGACATCTTCAACGGATCGTCCTGGCTCGTGTCCACGCAGAACTCCTCCTCGGTGTCATCCTTGTACGCGAAGCAGTGTGCGCCGTAATAGCCGAGGATGCTTTCCTGCGTGCGCTGGCAGTCCGTCTTGACCGTCAGACAGTCCTCGAGCGCCGCCCACGCCTCGCCGTCGGCGTCGCAGAAGCAGTCGTTGAACTGGGCGCTGGTAACAGGGCCCTTGCAGGCGCCTTCGACCTGCGCGAGGCACTCCTGACAGGCCGTGTTCCCGAGGCCGCCGAAGACGCGGTTTGCGGCGGCGACGAGGGAGGCGTAGGCTGTGAGAGCGATGTAGACGGAGGGAATCATCTTCTGCGACGGTGGGAAAATGTCGAGTTCTTCTCGGTTGGTTACTACCTCGTGATGGCGGATGGGCCTGCGACTTATACAATTAAAATTCCAATTTAGACAGCACACTCTGGGCGACAGGCGATGGGGCCAGCTGACATGTTTCCAAGCAACTATACCTGTCGCTGTTCTGAAGCCATCCCCAAACGAGATAAATCAAGCGAATGATGCCCGTCTCTAACAGGCTAGGAAATGGCCTCAGCTTCCCCCAGTACAAATCTGGGGGAGCCTTTCTGCAGTGCCAAGCAGTTACGGTGCCGTTCCAGCCTGTGAGAAGGCCTGAAGACATCGAGCGCCCTGTATCAGCCGCAATGGTGGCGTCTTCTTGAAGGGGGCTTCGGGAGACGGAGCTAGCGCAGCGGGACTTGGCAGGCAGGATCTGAGGCGTTTTTTGGCTTGTCGGGAAGGGAAAGGGAATGGTGATGGTGGCTGAGTTTCGGTTGTAGTTAAAGCTTGGGGGGATTGAGTTAGCAGAATGACGATCCTGTAGCTTGCCATGCACTTACCTGCCTGCAGAGAATTGAATCTCAGCTGGACATTGGAATTTCGTTCTTTCAGAGGGATTAGGGTTCTTTCAGTGTCTCGTTTAGAACAAAGAGAAAAGAAACAAGACGGAGACTGAGATTGAAGGGGGTGTTTACCGATGTAGTGAGGAGGCGCCACTCTCGTCCTCCGAAGAAGTATCCTCACAGCTCAATTCATAGGTTCAACATGTCGTAAACACAGAAATGAATTGGAAGAAGAAAGTGCATCATATCGTCGTTCTGTAGTCTTTTGTCGTTGATCTCCGAAGAAGATTTCAGGGTGCATGAAAGTATGCGGGCTCGTCGGCTTTGACTACCTACCCAGGTCTGTACGAACGCGGCTCTTTTGTAAGATACAAAGAACACGACCTCATTCTCGCTTAGAGCCCAATTGAGGTAGTTGTCATTGCCCTCTAGATTACTTTTGAGAGCTACCTAGACTCCAATCTTGGCCTGCGTTGGCGTTTGCGGCGACAGGCTTCGACGACGCCGTAAATGAACAAGGTCTTGCGCGTGACGTCATAGGGGATTCAAGACCAATATATAGAGAAGAACAGGAAGCCGCAATAATTTAAGATATTTGTAGGCCGTAAATAATGCTGTTGCGTTCGAAGAGGGCTAGGGAGACTTGGTTCCGACTTAGGATGGATGCGCATCAAGAACTTCCTGAATATTTTACTGAACATTGTTAGCATTTGCTAACCTAGGCTGTGGGTATACTCGTCGATGGGCCTTGTCGCCAGGGTCAGACCGAGTTCAGGATAAACTGCCATGACCGTGTCCTGGGATGGGGCCGCCCGCACATCGAATACCACCTTATTAAAGGAGAGATTTTCGTAACTCCATAATGGCAAAGAGCCCTTGACGGCTGAGGTATCGTAGCAATCCTGGTTTACTTATCTTATATTGAATCGTCAAGCTGTGGGCATCACCGAGAGAGTCAAGTTGATGTTCCAAGACTCCAAGGCAGCCACCCCATTTTCTCGTCCGGAAACCCGAATACGAATGCATCGACGAAGACCGATCTAAGTATTGAGTCTGTTCTGATGAAGGTGAGAAGATTGAGTCCTCGTTATCATCGAGCCATGGGGAGGTCATGCAGTCGTTCTCAAGTGACCACAAACGGGGCATTTTTGCAGCCAGCCCACCGAAAAAAGGCTGGAGCGATCAAGGTGCAAAGGTATACGTGATCTTGGTTGAAAAAGAGACGAGGGAGCTGGGCTTGGAAATTCGGGGTAAGAACCGAAGGCTTGTTGGGGTTTCCGTGGTTGTGAAGCGGCAAAAACATAGGATTTTGGGAGTTGTCGAAATCTTGGGGAGTTTGTTGTGCTGACAATGTCGGCGCCAGCCAGAAATCGGACGCGCTGGACTGTGGTATCTTACTAAACAAAGGTTTCGCCACCAACACCACAGACTAGCAATAAGCAGCGACGTGTAATGCAAGGACATCTCGTGGATTTTCCGAAGGGGTTACTACTGTACATCAATGTTTGTAAACCGCACAAGTACTTGTTGAAGCTTGTCTCTTGGTTGGACCTGAGCGGAGAATACAACACAAACGGGTGGTCACGAAACCTGTATACTTTACACAGAAGGCTGTTTTGATGATCAAGAATGACAATTTTATTTGCATGCTCCTAGGAACACAACTACGAGAAAGCATAATGGTGTGTAACTCTTTAACAAAGTAGCTGTCACTATCCCCTCCAGCCTCCAAGCCAAGACACGGTTGACAACTTGGATCACGACCCCATTTAACAGGAGTTCAGCATGGTGCTCAGCGCCGACTTCTCGGCACTGGTCACGGTGAGCGCCCAGTAGCTCTTGACGGCGATCCAGCTCTTCGAGTACTTGCAGTAGAAGCTGGTCAGCGGGGGCTTCCACTGATCCGGCGACGAGCTGCTCTTGGCCGAATTGACTTCGTCGGTGACGGCCCAGAGCTGAGGGCGGGTGATGTCGTTGGCGAACAAGGTGCGCTTGGCCGTGGTCCATGAGGCAGCTCCAGACTGGGGAATGTCAGCGACGGCTCGTGCTTAACGAGGCATTCACGGTTCGCTACTTACAACCCAAGCGTTGTAAAGAGGGACCATGTGGTCGATGTCGACGTCGCTGGCAGCCGTCCAGCTCGCGCCGTCGTACGGGCTGTACCACGTTCCCGACGTAGCAGCACAAGCGCTGTTGGTCACGACGTTCGTGCCATCTCGCTGGAGGACATACTCACTTTGTACACAGTCAGTATCAATGTCATCTGACTGGAGTATGAAACCCATACCGAGTGTTGCAAGTTCCAGAAACGGTGTTCCAGTGGGGGAACAGGTCTCGGTCGTAGGTACCGGTGTTTGTTTGAGCAGCGACCGTCAGCGCAGAGAGCTGCGTTCGAGCACTGGCCTCGGTGGGGATTCCCGGCTGTGATTGAACAAGGCGTTAGCATTTTGTTCGATCCTCGCGTCAGGGCTGCTGGGTTGCAGGTTTACTTACAGCTTCCGGAGTGGGAGCGGCCAGGGCGCCGGAGATGGCGAGCAGGGCGGCGACGGTGAACTTCATCTTGATGCGAGTGTCTTGAACTGTAGAGCTGAGGTTGAAGGCTTGAGTTAAGATGACGGGACACAGAGAATTAGTATGTAATTTATAGTCGCGCAGGAGGCTTCGCTCGTCCCACGGCTCGTTAACGCTATGCCTTTGGTTCCTCCCTCGGTCTTGCAAGTCGGCCGATCATTCCGTCCGCACTCAACTCGTCGCTTACACGCCTCTCCTGATGCACTCACCGACCTACCTTATTCGCAAGACGTTCCGTGTGATGCTTTCGTCGATCTCCCGCCCACGAGGCCTCGCGATAGGCACTTGGTTGCTTGTTATCGCACAGCGGGGCCGGTTTTCCCATGAATACCGGCCCAGTCCCTGCAGAAGCCCATCGCGCTTCCACGGCGCAAGGGGCCGTATTGGTTTGCACTGCCGATGGAGGGTCGACCTGCCAAGGCCAGGGCTAAAGTAGTTACCAGCGAGGCCAGTCAGCTTGAATGGCCCGGCCACGCAGATGCAACACCACCTCACCTCGGCTGATCGTCAGGCATGTTGTTTGGCTGGGAGCTTTCGCCAAGTGTGGAGAGAGCAAGGGAACCTGCCTAATCCAGCCATTGGGGCCCTGGAGGTGAGACAAGCCGATGCTAGTGATGCCTGCGTGGGGACCCCGGTTCTTTGTGATTTGGCTATACACTAACGGCTCGCTAAGTGGTTTGAGGTCCGGACTAGAGGGTAGGAAACGGGAAGTTGAAGTATATGTCGAGATACGGCCCAACGTTGGAGATAATGCACGAGAGTCGACTAGATGCAGAAGCCTGGGAAGATGTCGTCGGTCAATGATCCGTAAAAGGCATCTCGTCGTGCTCGTCGATGAGCATCGCGGAGCGCGCCGCATTCCGTCCATGGCAGGTTTCCAGGCCTGTAGATTGACAGAGGTTAGCAGTAGTACAGTAGCACATAGTCCCGGTTTAGGTTTGTCCCATGTAGCTTCTTTTCAACCTTGATTGGAAATCGCCGCCAGGTCCCAGGTCAACAACACCTGCAATCCCCGCTCAAGACCCCGTCAAGACCCCGCTGTGCCTGTTTCAATCTGCTTTGCGGCTCGTCCGGAGGTGGCCGGCGGCCTTCTAGCCGATCGGGTTGGTGGAAGTATACGCTGCCTATCCTAGAACAAGTCAAGGCTGATGCAGCGAGGATGAGCATTGTAGGGGCGGTGTCGGACGCCGGCGGCCAACAACGTGTAACCTATTCTTGCTTGGGAAGACCTTTTGTTCACTGCCAACTCTTTGCACGTGTCAAGAGAATACGTTATCGACCTTCCGTCCCTTCTTCTCTGCGAGGACATTCCGATTTAGGAGAGTTGTGTGTCTTGGCGATGCAGCGCGAGATGATCTTCTATCCGAGTCCGTGGAATCAAGCTCCATGACGGGGTTCGGCGGGGACCTATCTCAAAGCCAGTCAGTAATCCAGGTGCAACTAAACGAGGAGCTTGTATTCATGGGGCCTCAAGCTTCTTGGAGAGGCTGTACTAAACCCGCAAGCCTCCTGGCGATAGCAATGGAAAGCCAAAGGCTCGAATTGGAACCGAGGTCAGAAGTTCTCGCCAAGGTCGGTTATCTTGAGTTCTCGACGCCAAGGATTTCTCCACGTCCGTTGTCGGCTGTTCGCTCGTCGGTGGGTCCTGTCTTTCGTCTTGGCGATCCTGAGGCAGTTGTGGGATGCTTGTTTCGGAAGCGAGATTGATCGGTGAGTCGGCTTTCACCTGTGGTAGCAATTGTCAGCGCTGGATGCACAAAAAGGGTTCTAAGGGCCTCTAAAGTCTTCAAGAGTCCCGAGACTACACTCTCCAGTCTTGTAGTGATATGGCCGATCGCTATCCCTATTGCAACTCCTCTCGTTAGCCATTATCATGATACAATCGGGTGGCAGATACAATCCACGATATCACTTAGACCATATGGACCCGCAGGACCCTTTAAAGAGCATGACGTAGATGGGACTGGTCTGCAGGGGCTGAGAGCGACCAGTCATTCTAAAGAACTAGCTGAACCCAGCCCTGGAGACGGCTCTTGGCTCGGGTGGGAGAGAAGCGCTTAGCGATAAAGATATATATGGGATCTCTCGCTGGCAAAATGGCTCAATCTCATCTGCCTTTGCGTGTCGCATTGTAGTGAGGATGCACTGAGAGAGCCGAGAGAGGATCAATCTCCCCGTTCTGTGAAGCATTTCTCGATTAGCGATCGATAGACGGACCTAGGACTTGGCTTACCGAGTCCCCGATGAGGGACCGGGTTTTGAAGGCGTTGACCTGGTTCCAGCGTCGTTTTCGTGGTGTCGCTCTCCTGGGCGGGAGGAGCAAGTGTTGGTGTTGCTGGGAAGTTTGGCCGCCAAGCTTCACAGCGGGTTTTTGGCCCCCTGCAACACTTAAACACCACATTTGGGAAAACCCTTGCGCGCCCAGAAACTTGGGGACGCTGTCAAGAGCTGGTTTTAAGCTACGGAATGACTGTAACTTGCTTTTGCGTCTCCTTTCGGAACAATGGGATGGAACAGCCTTGGCACTGCTGCGGCGATCATCGTTGTGCAGGCCCTCATCAATGGGAGTTCGGGGGACAGACAACGCGTGGTATCGATCTTCACACCAAAATGACTGTATCAACTGCTCTTCTTTGTCAAAGAGGGCTTAATGTTCTACGAGTTCACTAGAATAGGTCGACTTGGCTGTGGAGTTGGAAGGAGTTTCACATTCAGGGGTCACAGAAGGCGAAGGGAGGACGCCACAGAGCCTAGTTGAACAAAGACGAGGGCCAAAGGGACCGAGCCAACTGCTTATTCGTTCTCAGCTCAGATACCTTACTCAGCTCAGAGGCCTTAGGTGCCTCTGCTCAGCCCCGTGGGCGAAATTAGGGCAGCAAACGTCAGATGCCTCCCTCATCTCAGGCGTTTGCTGCAGCGGCAGAGGCTTGGAATCTCGATGCTAATTGGATCGAGGCCCAGCTCTGAGTAACTGCTCAGGAAAACTCGTCGCTGTCGACAGGCAACAGACAACAGGCGACAGGCAACTGGCAGCACGTGGTTCCCCTGTCGTTTCTTGCAGGGGGCGCGTGACTTGCTTGGTACGAAAAAAAGAGGGAACGATCACGCGTAGGACGGATAAACACTGGCCAGTGCTAACGGGAGTTGATGCGAGACTCTGCCATTGAAGAACGCTCCCTAGAGTTGTACCTTTTTGTGGGACCAACATCACATCGCATGAGATTCGCAAGCACAGTTGTCATACATTGTTTATTACATAGCTCAGCTAGACCATTGTGTCCTGCTGGAGATTGTCCCCAAGTTCCTTCGTGGGTCTTCTACGTCTGCGTCTTGCAGTTCTTCGCCTCGTACATTCTACCCAGGTCCGTCTTAGGCCTCTATCTGCAAGTTGCAGGTCTTCGCCTCCTACCTGTCCTGTATGTCCTCCAAATTCGCCGCCTAGACGGTTGTGTCCTGCTGGATGTAGTACCCAAGTTTCTTCCTAGGTCTTCTCTGCCTGCGTCTTGCAAGCTCATCGCCTCGTATATGTTCCTGTGTATCCTCTAAAATCGCCGCCGCCTACTGGGTGCGCCCCTCCTCCCTTTCAAAAACCCTTTCCAACTTCCTGAAATCCTGATCAAGACGACGCAAGTGCTCAAGGGCCGTGTGTCCGTTGCCATCCGTAAGCCGGATTGAGCAGCCAAGTTCCAAGAATAGCTTCGCGTCCGCGACAGCAGACCCTTCCATGTAGTGAGCGAGCCCTCCGGTCGACTGGAGTTTGTCCACGATGGCATGTAGAAAGCCCTGGTTCTTGATTGGGTCGATAAAATTTGGATTGAAATGCTCATCGCCGATGACCTTTCTGGAAACCTTGGAAAGCCTGTTCCGACAATCTCTCAAGACATCTCGTATGATCAGCTCGGCGGCGTCAGGAATAGCGACAGTTCCTTTGAGGTCGTGGTAAACCCGATCATTGCCCACAAGTAGCGAATGATAGAAAGCCTTGTAAATATGCTCGAATGGTAGGTTTGCAATCTGATCGCGGTGATGTAGTGTCACGTCGTAATCGTACCGCTAGTTACGACGGGAAGTACACATATACCATTTCGTGAAGAACTCCTCAACCTCATGTGGACGTAAACGCCCACCAAGTTCCTCCAGTCTTTTTGCAAGCCTGTTGGTGTATGGGGAATCCGAACACATGGCGATCATGCTCTGTGGTAAATTCCTCGGCCACTGCTGAGGTCGGTTGGGGTCCGCCCCGTGAACCGTGATAACCCGCTCGATAAAGTCTTCGATCGAGATGCTTCCGCCCACGGACTTCGCCGCGCGGCAGAGCAAACTGAGAACAGTCGATCCAATTCCATCTCTTGCGTTAATGTTACCGCCTTTCTCAACCAAAAGATCAACCACTTGCTTAATCTCACGATGCCGGTCACTCCAGCAGAACCGGACCGCGGATGCGACTTTCAGGAGTGGAGTCTCCCCGATTGAGCCGCTCCCTTTGTTAGGGTCTGCGCCCCGGCTGATAAGGAATTTTATGCCGGCAACAGCATCCTTGCGGACTTGAGGAGTAGGATGCAGCGTGGCTGTTTCGATGGCCCGATAAATCGGGGTTTTCCTTTCTTTGTCGAGCTCGTCGACATGACACCCAGCGTTAACCAGCGCCTCGGTCAGGTTTCTGCGGCCGTTGATCAAAGCGAGGTGGATGGGTGTAGATCCTGTTCCAGGACATCCAAGGTTGCTCACATCGCGGAATTTCTCGCTGAATGTGCTAACAGCGAGTTCGGTTTTCGCAACATGGAATACCGTGACGGTCAGCGGTGAATCTGTGTTTGTGTCCGGTTGGGCAGGATCACTTTCTCCTGTACCCACAGGAATCTCGGTGAGATACCCTGGCGCGTGGGAATCAACTAAGAGCTCGTACATTCGGTAGTTTTCGTTGATGAGAGGTGCGAATGATGGCAACCATTTTGCTTGCTTCACTCCTTTGCCTTCTTGATCTGGAAAGTTCGATGCGAATTTGACGGCAAAAGTGGGACAAGCGGTCGAGATCATGGAGTAAAGGTTCTTGGCGGGTGCTATAACGTCTGCTTTATTCTTGAGCAAGACCTTGACACTTGCTTCGTGCCCCCGGGCGGCAGCCATGTGCAGGGCTGTAAAGAATCCATGTTTATTGTCGAGTTGCACGTTGGCGCTGCCGCCGAAGGCGCAGTACGTCTCTAAGACTCTGGCTCCACGGGTATCAGATGTCTTGACGGTAGCCCATCGGATGGATCTAGGCTGCTTTGAAACAACATCTCGCCGGTAGATGGCTCGGAAGGCCTGGCCAGAAATGGATTTGCAAAGTGTCAGGGCGGCCCACAGATCTTCATCCTCGAGGTTGGATAGAATGGTGGCCAATATTTCATTGGGGAAATGGGAAAGCTGAGGCGGGCGGTTCATCGTCGTCGTGTCCGTCCAAGGTGCATGAGGCAGTGTCTGATGCTTTCTTGGAGTTAGAACGGGGAGTGAAAGGGACGGGGCGCGGACACGGACTTACCGAGAGAGCACGGAAATCAAATCAGGAAGCGCAGAGCGTTCTCATAGAAAAGTGGAGGATGAAATCGATGTGTGAGGAGTGTTGCGTAAAGGTGAGAGTGAGAGTGTTTTTGTGAGATGCTTGTTGTGTGCAGGTGGATAGGAAATTCGAAAGGTGTAGAATCGAGGGAAAGTGACGGGTGGGAGGAGAAGCACCGGAGTCGCTAATGCAGGCTCAAAAAACGTGGCATCAGGCCTTAGAGGGCAGTGATTGGAGCTGCGCTGTAAACACGCCCGACAGGCAGACTCCCAATGGCAGAACACCTCGCCCGTTACCAGGCAATCTAACCCAACGTGACATGTATCTAAGCTTTGAACGCCTTGGTGACCTAAAAGAAAGCCCTGACAGTGGCAAGCAGCTAACTTGGTGCCCTTCCAAGCACTGGCTGGATTCTATAAGACACTCCAGGACGCCCGCACAGCCATATCCTCCTCAATCGTCTGTCAGCTGGCGACATATGCAGAGACTCCAATCCTTCCGTCCCCCCACTCAGTGACTATTTCACTCCAAAACCCCAACCTGCAGAGCTTCATTTGCCATGACAAATCCTCTGGAAGTACTTTGCAAGCCCCAAATTGCCCTCCTCGACTCTGACGTTGTCCGGTGGAACAGCCAGCCTTCTCGAACCGATTCAAGCGTTCATCTCAACAGCCCAGCCTTGCACCGGCGCAGAACCACAGACTTCCATCACCTTCTACCGACACCTACAGGACTCCTACTGCGACAGAGGAGGCCAGAAGCTCGAAAAGCGCTGCCGAACGAAAGGGGGGTGGCTCAAGAGACGCCCAGAGATCCCCGAGATCCAGGGCGGGCTGCCCCGGGCGACCCCCACCAGGCACCGACGCACGTCTAAGACCGAGAATCACCACCCGAAGTCGCTTTCGTAGTTGAATCGCCGCCATGGGACGCCCCACGACATCTGTAGACACCTCCGTGATTGCATGCCCATCCTGCTTGCCCATCGAGCGTCTCGCCCCTGACCGTGATCCAGTCTGGGCCGAGTCCACCCAATACCCCATACTCACAGCACCGTGGAAGCTTATCATGGCATTCATTCCACTATCATTGGTGCATGAGGACACGGGCTCCTTGCCGTCGTGCGTTGTCTTGGCTGGGAGTGAGGAGACAAAGGAGGAGGGGCGGGCGTCGCTGGCTGGTGCGCAAGTGAAGCCGCACTTAAGTCCTGGCCAGTAAAGCTGCTAGCTAGCCTAAGGTACAAAGCGTACACGTCGTCTTCTGTACAAGTAGAAGTCAAGTTCGCCTGTAGCTCAAGAAAATGGGGGCCGAAATCCGGTCGTTGGCGTTGACGCTTCTTTTCCACCTCCTGCGCCCCACCAACTCGACTCTTCCAACATTTTCCCCCTGTTTGTTCCCAGAACAACTGCCCCAGAGGACATTGGCTCTCCAAAAGACTTCAGACTCATCGATGTCTCAAAGGCGAGGCCTCAATCGTGAGGAGAAACCAAGGAGGAGGCAGTCCATCTACCCAACTTCACCCACCAGGGCTTGTCTCCAACCACAGAATCCCTAGTCCTTTCGGTTTCCCGTCTCCTTCGACCAAGCAATCCACCCTTGCTACTTCAACCGCTCTCTCAAGTTCAGACTCGCAGGAGCGGCCTTCGAATTTATACCAGAGCAACTGCCCCGGCAGGACTTCATCCCGACCTCCTCAGCCTCACCTCCTTCCGGGAATCATTTCATCTACTATGCGGTGTCTTCCCTGTCACGATGCCTCACAATGTCCTCTCAAGTCACGGACTGCCGTCGGAATCCACTCCCCGATGGCAGTTCGTCGCCGGCGTCGACCCCTCCCCCCTCTTGCAATGTGATCTCCTCTCCAAAATCAACTCCTTTCCGTGCTTCACTTCCTCATTCCAGCTGTCACAAAATGCCCTACTCCGCCCTGTCCTCACGGAGAGCCCAAGACGCATCAGCGCTGCCCGGTTTCCTTACCACAGGCGGCTTACCTCGGTCCGCTTCCATCAGCTGAGGGATTGCCGTCACTCTCCCTTCAAGATGAGGTCGGGACCTAAACGGGTGTCGACATGGCGATGAAACCCACTGGAGGTGAGCTCGGCCAGAGTTGGTGGCTTCTGGGAACGCGACAACACCCTACCGAGAATATCCTGCGACAGACCGTCTGAGGTTTCCCACGGCAGAAAAGAAATGAGAGCCTAGCCGGCACCGAACGGGCTCATCTTGTCTTTGCCCAAACTGACTTCTTTTCGAAGGGGGACGTCCCGTTGTAGGGGAGCAACAACTGTGCTCGAAGTCAAAGGCGCTCTGAACTCGGCTTGAAGCTTTGTTCCTCGAATGGTCCCCTACAGTCTAAAGACACTTTACTGCCATTCAGGTTCCGCCGAGGGTGGAAAGGGACGGCGCTAGGGACACTCCCTCCATTGTTACAACAAAGAACCCAAGTCCTACTGAGACTTCGCTGTTCCAAATACCTCTCCAGCCCCAGAGAAGAGTAGCAACCATACTCGGATAGACTAATCAAGGAACAGGTTATGCAATAAATGAGAAAGCGTCGCGGCGCTGAATGAAAGAATTTGGCTGGGTTAGAGCAATCGTCCAAGTTACCCCAAACCGCATCGCTAACATGAGAGTATCGGCAGATCCTACGAGACAAACCCTACCCCGAAGACGAAAAGGTTCCCTTCGAAGAGCGAGAAGATCGAAGAACCACGCTCAAACCAGCCGATTCGTCCCATGTTTCACTACCGACTGGCCTCAGGGAAAGGTCCACGACGATGCTGTCCATTAAGAGAGTCATTGCAATACTGCTCAACTATCACAAGTCCAACCTCAAGTCTCTCCAATATGCTTCACTAGAGCTAGCATCGCACACTCGTGCTACTGTGACTCCCTTTACAAAGTCGGGAAGCCCCTAATTTCGTACGGAGCCGGCTTGGGCCCAAAGACCCAAGACACACTGCCAACACCTTCCCAGTGCTATTGAATAAGTCGATAGCTGAATGGGCTGGAATAAGCTTATAGTCAGATGGGTTGGAATAAGGTACGGCGTTTAGGTTTCTGGTACACGATACCGATCTAGAAGGCCATTCGATCCCAGGCAAGTGCGACCTTGTCCAATTACTAGCTGTACAAAGCCCACGATGGGAAGGTCCTCATACGGAGGATTGGCCGTGTGTCTCACCTATGAGCGGCGATTCTCGGGGGGCTGGAGGTCATAACAGTGAGAGAGCCTTTGGTACCAGAGCGAAGGTACTGGTTAGTCTTAACGAAGTACCTCCATCATCCTCTTAGACACATTCCCTGTAGATTCAGCGGGTGGATTTGTTAGTGTGTAGGAGTTGCTAACATCGTCTCATTCAGCAGAATGTATTCCAGTCGATTTCGAACGCCTACGAACCTCTTCTAGCGAAAGATCGTGTACTCAAGTCACTGCTACAACAGCATTACTGGATGTCTATAGCCAGACCGAGTGACCAAACTAAAGCCCCGGTGTGTTAGCCCCTGGCCACCGAAACACCGAACCAGAGCCCCGGCTCATATATCCATGGCTACCAAGAACTCGAATTAGAGCCCTGGCATGTTCGGCCTATCACGATAACCACTTGACAAGTGGTGCCTATTTGCCCAATAGGACTGCGGTGCTATGGCACGATCGTCGTGTCGAGACACACGCGCTTAATGGCTACAAGACGGAGGCAAGAACATGGCTAATCAGAGCCTAGAGAGCTCGCAGCGGGAATGAAAAGCGCCCCTGTCTTACAGCGGAGCGGAACGGCTCATTCAGTTGTTGAAGCACTCAAGCGTGAGGCCGACGACAATCCAAAAGGTTATCCTTGACAAGTCTGGCAGACATAACTCAAGATTTTGCTGTTGAACTCCCAAGGATCGATTCTAATTGCTAAAGGAGCGCCTCAATTGAAAAGAGCGCCTGGGGATTTGGGTTGTAAGTCGTCTAGCTCGCCCCGTGACTGGCGCCAAGGATGACGATCTGTACCATTTTCGTCCGTCAACCTCAATTTCATTGGTCACGATGCACTCCCTCATCAGTGTGGGGTGCGCCTAAATTCCGATGGTTAATTCTACCCTGTTACACGATGAGGGACAAAGCTCAGCATGTCCGCAGTTTTACTCAGCCTTACCAGGCCAATTCTTCTAATCATCATTATAACGTGGATACCGTCACGCAGAATGGCCGCGCTTTCGTTGATGTCCAGTTCTTCCCCCCGGCAGAATGACACTGACCTTGGCGAATCCTCCACGCCCAGGTTCACCCTTTTACAATTTTTACCCACGCATTAGTTTAATATTATGCTCGCCATTTCTACAACCACGATGAAGCGCCCGTTACCAAAGGTGGTTTTGCTTCTGGCCATTTCTCTGGTGTCGTCCGTGTCTGGTCAAGTCACTTGCGTCGACTAGCAGGCGATCAACGAGCCCACCAATCCATCGTGAGAATCGGGGGTTAGCGGGTGGAGTTATCTACCAAATGACGAGACACCATCCGTCGCAACTAGTGGTGGTTCAGATGACCATAACCTTTCACCCAAGCTATGAACCTGTCTTGATCAACACATTCCCGATGATTATCCCTGGGAACGCCAAGTCGCCATCGTGCCCCAAGAATCGACTGATTTCGAAATCGAGGCGATGTATACGGCTTCTATCAACTAAATTGTAAGTTAGTGTAGTTAATTCTATCACAGAATCGACATTCTCTTCCCTCTGCCTCAACACCGATATTCTCTCCTAACCCGCCTCCAACACCAACGTCGAAATTCTCTTCTCGGCAAGTGAAGTAACAATTATTAAGTAATGACCGAAAGGGGTTTATGTAGGCTGTTGATTTTTGGTGCCTTCCTGCAGTGTGTGCAGATAGGACTGGGTCGGTACGTGGCGAAGAAAAACAAGATGTGCTGTGTTTATTGAACAGTTTCAGCTGGCAAAGGATGGAATAAAAACAAAGACCTTCTTTTACTACTCTACAACATTCAGGCGACGTCGGTGGTAAACGAAGCGGACCAACCCAGTGTCGCATTTTCTCCATTTCTCACTTGCTGCAGGGTAGCTCTTGTTCTGAGCATGAAAACCCACAGCCTTGTGTTGTATTCTAATACCAAGATCAGGAGACATGGACAATAATGTCCGGTAGAATAAGCCAAAACAAGCTCGAGTTTCATTGCACCAAGAACTTTTTCAGTGTGCAACGGAACAAGCTTTATTGACACGGAAGGTTCTAGAAGGATCTCCCTTTCACGTGTCATTCCTACCTACAGCATTACCGTAGTGCAATTCGGAAAACGGCGATGCGCCGAAGAAATACCGACACACGGAAAAAAACGAGGGACACCATTACCGCGAGTTTAACTTGGCGGACGAGGATTGGAACTGCCGGGGCTGGCCGTCCGCCAAGCCTGAGATGGGGAGACTCTACGGGGCACCTGCCCTTCTGCAACACTAATATCACATCGAGCTGGGGTACTTTCCACATCGACGTCCCCACGGATCTCTGTTGGATCCCTTTGGGTTCACGGTTTGCCACTTGGGGCATCCTTTAGATAGCACAGGGCGTGTGGCGAGCAGGATCTTTAAGGCCATGACGACCAGCTATTTGTTTCTTATTAGATATTATTGGGGAAGTGGTTGTAAAGGCACAGGATTTCTCACCATCTTGCTTGATGCGGAGCCACACAAATTCTTAGGCCTGAGTGGTGGATTGTTGTTTTGCTCATGTCCTCAAGTGCGATTCCCATGCCGGGCGAGCCACCTCAAACCACGGTAGCCAACAAAAAACCTGCCACGAACTTGGGCATTGAATAGGGTCCCGAACTGCAGGCGGGCTCCCGTTGTCTTGCCCGGACCAATCCAGATAAACATATTCCAGTGCAAACAGTCTCTAATACCGATGTCGTGTAGAGTAGTCCTTCGGGCTCACGACGAGACCGCGTCCCTTCTTCGCTCCTCTGTAAACAGTCTCGAAGATGTCGATGAGCTCCTGCTTATCTTCCAGCACCCACTTGATCTTGTTGTTGTCACCCGTGCCCAAGTCGATCATCATGTGCTTGTTGCGGAAGAAGAACATGAGCGAGCAAGGGTCGTACAGCTCGTACATCTGGCTGAAGTCGGGCACCTGGTCGATGTCGCACAGGTAGATAACAGCGTAGTTTCGCACCTTGTCGGCGATCTTGTAGAGAACTTCGTCCTGGCGCATACAATCGGGGTCCCAGTCGCGACCGAAGCGAATGACCTGATTTTCAATTAGTCTCTGCGCAAGTAGAAAGCAATTTTATTCTTTTTGAGTAGACAAACATACCACGAGCCGGTCCTCTTCGGACAGGATGGCCTGGTCGACGTGCCAGCCGGTATTCAGATGGGGGAGGACGACGGAACCCATGATGAAAGCGTGTAAAAGGTTCCGAGGGAATGTTTCTTGTTGTTTGGGATGGTTGCGATGACGAGTTTAGATGGATGGTGGTGTTGAGTGGGGTTGCCTGGCGATAAGTTGTTTGGGCAGCGCCGGGTAAGACTCGGCACATGTCGCAGCTCACTTTACGCGTCATATTAGCGCTAGCCGTATCGGGCTTTATCGTTAACAAATCACGGTACGTACCGGGGATCCAATGGAGGGAACTCGAATCTTTGTCTTCAAAGGCATCCGCTCGCGGCACAAACGCTATGCCGACTCATCAAACTCATCAATCACACTCTTCGGCTTCACAAACTTGCCCAGAGGCGCGTACTTCAGGTGTCCAAACCCGAAAGCCTCAGGCCCTCCGACCTTGATGCCCCGTTCCGTCCCAGTCCATCGGTCGCTTGCCGATATGCCCAGCACAATCACCAGTAGTCCGTAGCGGTACTCGGGTGTGCCTACGGCCTCTCCGTTCTGCGCATCAATTACGCTGACTAAGTCGGGTACGATGGCGAGTACGTCCTCCTGGAGCTCTTCTTTCCGGTCGGGGTGGACTCTCAGGGCTGCGATGTTCTCGTTCTTGAATGGGATCTTGACGAGGCCCTTGAACTGTCCCGAAGCCTTGTCTCCTTGAGCGTCTTCCCCGTCTTCTCGCACATCCGCTCCTTCGATGAGACACTCGCCATAGACATGTCCATTTCTCAAGGTCCTCTCCACTCCAACAATCTTCCCTTTCCACAGAACCTTGCCTGCCGAGGGACCTCCACACTCGTCAAGGATGATCTCAGCCACGTTGTCCACCATGTTCTCTTGTCGCGCCCTTGCCACCGCTCGTCCAATTCGCCATGACTGAGACAGCGTGTGCTCGACAACCCAGCGTTTCGTCTCTGCTCCTGTTACCGGGGCGTCTGCAGCTCCCACTTGGGATCCCATCTCGCTGAGGGCAGCACGTATGATGCGCTCGACGTGGGCATCGGACGACGCCTTCGGCATCACAACGACATTTCCGTTTCCGTCGCTGATGGCAATCGGGGACCAGATAGTAGAGCGCTCCTTGAAGACCACAGGCGTAGTCTGCCATTTGGTTGGGTAGGCTCTGCCCATCCAGTCTCCATCCACGGTTGGAATGTCCATGCTGGTGCTGCACCCCAGGATCAACCCTCCAAGACCGTTTGCACCGCCGACTTCGACGGAAATCATGTGTGTTGCTGCTTGATCACAGATCTTGTAGAGCTCCCTCTGGGATTCAAGAAGCTCGTCGCCCGCAAGCTTCTCGATTCCCACCGTGGGGCTTCCCACTCCTCCACCACACCCGACTTGAGCATCGTCAGGCAGGTCATCGGGGCTTATAATACGGGCGGTTGCCCCGTTGCGAAGTTGGGTTCTTATTCGGATCATCAGCGAATAGGGAGAACCGCCTCCGCCAGTCCCTAGGATGTAGCAGCCAATTGCAATCCAGCTGAGATCGGTTTCGGAGATGGACCAGACGCGGTCCTTCACGTTGGGTCGATAGGTAAGGATGTCGATTTCTTCCTTGGCCTTGACGTCGCGCTTAGAGTCTGTCTTGGTAATTTTCTCGTAGTTCTCCATTTCCTGTTCTGGCTCATCCAGTTCACTGACCGGTGCTTGGGTAAGATTGTTTCGAGCAAATTCAAAGTCGCCAGAGGCGCGAACGATGAAGCGGGTTTTGTTCGCAATGTACTGCGACAGGAATTAGAAGAGCTGGTTGGTTTGATGATGGTGATGGACTTACCTGAAGCGGCAGGGTCTCCTGCTCGACAATGGTGATCGACGACCGGGCGGCTCCGGCTGTGACCGCCCTCTCAATGGCGTCCTGACTGATCTCATCGAAAAGCTCCTTTGTCGTCCTCGACTCGGTGGATTTGACTGTGTCCACAACGGCACTGACCCTTGCAATGGCAGCACCAATTGCATTTGCAACCTGGGACCACTGCGGCTTCAACACTTTGCTTGCCCCCTTGAGCTCATCCGGAGCGATGACGGCTCCGCCTCCCACCAGAATCACAGGGATGTCCTCCTGCGAGGTCTTCATCGTATCGATAACCTTCTCCAGTTTGTGTTTCACCAATGCCCTATACTTGACCAGCTCGTCTTCCGATAATGCATCTTTGACGAGTGCAGGATCGCCGATCTTGATTTCCTTATTGCCTCGAACCGTGCAGTCGGTGGTTGTGAGGACGCTGCCGCCAAAGACAACGGCCTCTTGAGGAAGCTTGTATCCCACACTGTCAGGGCCAATGGAGAAGCCGTTTTCTTTCCGCACAATTGAGCCACCACCGAGACCAATACTCTTGATGTCCGGACAAGAGAAATTCATCCTCACGCCCGAGAGGTCACTGTAGGCTGCCTGCTGGCGCGGGAACCCGTTTGCAAGCAGGATTCCCACATCGGTAGTTGTGCCGCCAATGTCCACTACCATCATCGCCTCGTTTGGTTCGCTCTGGACTAGGAAGGCAGCTCCTCTCATGCTGTTGGTAGGGCCGCTTGAGAATGTTCGGATAGGCAGACGAGCAGCGACCTCGCCGGACAACACGGTACCGTCGTTTTGCGTGATGAAGACTGGGCAGTTCAAGCCAAGCCGCTTCACAGGCTCATGAAATGATCGAATTGTCTTGCGCGCAAATGGCAGAATCGATGCGTTGAGAATAGCGGCGTTTTCCCGCTCGAGGAAGCCGAGGTTGGCGACTTCCTTTGAGCAAACGACATCACATCCTGGGATCGCTGCTTTGATGATGTCCGCCGCTCGCTCCTCTTGCCTCTCGACAGTATCAATGGGGCTGAAAATACCAATAACCACAACGCTCTTGATCTCTTTCTCATGGATGATGGCACACTGAGACTTGATCTCGTCCTCGTCGATGTCGGAGATCAAATGCCCATCCACTTCCAAGCCACCCTTCAACAGGGCGTAGTATCCCAGGATCAACTCGCGCATGTCGTCGGGCCAATCCACGCATGGAGGGGTGTGCTTGGAAAACGGTCCACAGAGCCGAAGGACGGCCACAGGAGACAATCTCGCAGCGTCTCTCTCGACCACAGCGTTAACGAAGTGAGTTGTTCCGATGGTGACGCTTGCCACATCGTCGGGCTTGATGGCGGCGGACTTGAACATGGCAGTGATGGCATCTTTTATTCCGAGGCTGGGATTCGTCGTCGTGGGTGCTTTGTGCCATGCCACAATGCCTTTATCCTGGGCCGCTGACTGGAAAGGGTCAATGATGACGCCGTCCGTGTTGGTGCCGCCGACGTCGACGCCTATGCGGAGGCGCCGCGAACTGGGGTTTGCGGCCATGGTCGGGTGCAAATGAGGTCTTCGGCGAGTCGTGAACTACCAGAAGCTATCGCGGCAAGCTTGGGCGAGTAATAAGTGAGATGATGGACGTGCGTCAATTGCCTTCCACATGAGGATGTGGATGTAAGGCGGCACAGGAACAAGAGACCCGATGCCGGCGGCTATTTTCCTATAGATGTCTCGGTCTCCGACACGTCGATCACTGCGTATTCCTGTCCGAAGTCTTGGCCGACATGCCTCAACGGAGAGGCCCCGCTTGCAAGAATCCTGTGGTCGGTAGCGTCCGATTCCTTGAGTGCCTCCATGATGGAGTGATTGTAAAGGAAGACTGCAGAGTCAAATGGGAACAGATCAAGCATGTGAACTTATTAGCGGTTGGTCGGGCTTCAAATCATCCAGCGTTTCTAGATGAATGGATCGAGGGTGCATGATCACTCAGCGTCAGCTACCGCTAGTCTACATGCTGAACTCAACGCCGAAATGTAAGCATTTGGCGCGTACAGCGCTTCTTTAGCACTGCGCATTTAAGCATGGAGGAAATTAAGCTTACCGCCTCGACCCACAGAGACCGTTAACCGGCTCTGCCCTACAGCTGGAACATGCAGGTAATCCAACACAGGGTTTCCTCCTGCATATGAAGGTGTATCTTGATATCGCGACAGTTTTGCTTCGTCCAAACTGACGTACAATGGGTAGCATTCCGCGGGACGAGCTGTATCATCCCCTGGGCGAAGCAGAGATTCGCTTGATCACCATCCACCCACAACTTGAGCATGGCGTCCTTTGCTGTTCTCTGGAGACAGTTTCTCTCAATGAGACAATTCCAGTGTACCGGCAGTTCCTCCATTCGTACGCCTCTCCCAGCACACCCAGGCGCTGGTTGATCTCGACTTGGGCATCCATACAGCGAGCCAAAGTAGTGCGACGGCTGCCAGCAACTCGCTCGATGGGCTCCTTCACCCCGGCACACAACTGCTTTCGCTTCTCTTGGGGCGACTTTGCAGCCTTGTCGTATGTTTGGGGCACTGATCATGCTGGCAAGATCATCGTCAACGGACAAGAGACCGCAGTGACAAAGAACCTGGAAGAGGCACTGCACGAGTTGAGAAAGGACAAAGGGCGCTTTGCAGATAATTACAGGCTATGGGTCGATGCACTGTGCATCAACCAACTCGATGAGGACGAGACCGCACAGCAAGTGTCGAGGATGCGGGAGATTTATTCCCAGGCATGGGCAGTGATCGCGTGGCTGGGCCCAGCAGCAGACGACACCGACCAAGGCATGCATCTCTTGTGTGATCTTGCTCGCTTGAACAACGAAGAAAAGGACCAATTATCTGCTTTGCTGGAAAAGAATCCAACGTACTTTGGCGACTCTGCGTTCTACGGCCTCCAGCGTCTTATGAAGCGACCGTACTGGTCGCGATTGTGGATTATCCAGGAGCTGGTTCTCGGATCCAATGCGACTGTTTTGAAGTGCGGAGGGCATACACTGGATTGGTCAACTTTCAACCACGGGATTTCCACCCTGTATCACGGGGGGATTTGGGCTGCTAAGGATTGGCTACTGAAGAGAGAGGCGAAAAGCAAGAACATCGAGTCGGACCTGTGGTGGGTGACAGCGAGCATTCATTTGGTTCACCAGGACATACGACCGCTGAGCGAGTTCGAGTTCAGAGGTGGAGAGCGACAAGGCATCAGGAAGCTCCTTGAGCTCGCCAAGTCTGAAAGTCGTGACGAGAAGGACAAAGTCTTTGGCCTTCTGGGGATGATGGATCCTGGCATTGTCAAACAACTCGTTTGCGAATACTCAAAGTCAACACCAGCGATCTTCCGTGCCACAACAGTGGCTTTCATCGAGCACTACAGGAATCTGGAGCCACTTCGTGAAGCCAACCCTTGGGGTAGTGCCCATACGGCCTCATGGGTCGTGGACTGGACATGGCAGGGCAGACACCGGTATTCCAAGCCAGAGTCCGTTTTCATCGGTCCGTTTTGGACTCCTGACACACCTGAGCCGCGACCAGAGACGATTTATTGCGCGGACGGACAAAGAAGTCCCAAGTATTCCTTCCTCGCCGACAGCCAGCTGCTCAAATGTAGGGGGCTTGTCTTGGACACAGTGTGTGGGCTTGGGGCGTGTAAGCGCGGAAACTTTGACTGGGACACAGCATCCGTTGTGCAACCAGCGGCGTGGAGGAGCGTGTACAGCGACACGCCCAAAGCGTTGTATAGCGCACTGCTTCTTGGGCGTGTTTCAAATGGCGAACATGTTAGTGGACGACACGCCGCTCTTCTAAACCTGCCGAGGACATACGAATCAGCTTTCGAACAGTTCGAGGCACTGGAATGGCCGTGGTTGAAGGAACAGCACAAATACTACCGCCGATGGATCGGATGGAACAAGGCACACGGCGAGATCAACATGGGTGGCAAGTGCCTGGGGGACTACTTCACAGATCTGATTCCAAAAGAAGCATCCGAGTTCGACTACGCCGAGGTGTATCTGGCGGCCGACCGTTCACTGATGGGTAGACGGTTGATGTTTACCCAGAAGGGCTACCTGGGATGGGCGCCAGACAACGCCTGTGGGACACTCGAGGACCAAGTCCAACCTGGCGACATGGTCTGCGTCGTGTTTGGATGCAGTACACCCTTGATAATAAGGCATGTGGGAGAGAACTATCACGTTTTAGGAGAGGCCTATGTCGAGGGGATGATGGATGGAGAAGTGATAGGCTTGCTAGAGCGGAGTGCGCTGGTCGAGCAGGAGCTGGCTTTCGTGTAAGCGGTGCCTGGTCTGGATAAGAGGGTATATGATGGAGGAGCAATCAAACGAAAACCAAACTTGACTGAATTTGACAGTCCAATTTTTTTTAGTTTGAAATTGAGCTGCTGGGTGAGACGAGCAGAAATTGTGTTTGGATGATGCCGTTAGTTAACGGGCTGGACAAGATGCAGGTCGCTGCATCGAAGCGGCCCGTTGACAGCTGCCCGCGACAGTTGCTGACTCAGCCCCACAACTGCCCGCCTCGCATCACGACAGGGTACAGGTTGACGTGGGAGCTTGAGCTCCGTCATCACCAAAGGCTGCGTCAGCGAGCTTGCCAAACCGCCACCAACGACTACGTCAACAGCTTTAACCGGCTGCCTATCTCGTCCTCGATAAAACGGCTGCCTTGCGCATCGCCTGACGCCTTCAACTACGAGCATCCGTACGAAAACTATGGTCAAATGAGCCCCGGCTTTCGAGAGGCTGCCTCGACTTGATCACGACTCAATCATCGAGAGCGTCAACGACCATACACAATCCTTCCGTTTTATTCCATCGCTCGGACGTCTGTTCACCCCCAAGGAGACCTAAACATTCCAGACACTTCGACGCCTCTTGCCCTCGACAAACCCCGCCGCTTCCGCACTAGACACGCAGCTATCCACACCTTTGCTTGTATCACACTGTTGAACAGTGCCACCTCGCACCGCCCGCGCTTTGATAGATCGTTGTTTGTCGCTGCGCCCACCTTGCTATCCTCACGTCTCGAACCAACCTCTTGCATCAAAAAGCCAAAGCAATCCAAGCTAGAAGTCCGCTCTGAATATGGCCAACCGATACGACCTCAGGTCCGAGCAGGACCTTGATGGCAGCGCCTATGCAGCGTTGCCAGGAACGACTCCTGGGGAGTTCGTCCCTCACAACATTACTCCGATGAAGTCGAACCTAGCCCCTGGTCGGGAGATGGCAGGTAAGTCCCCTTGACTCTGAAACGACTCTGAAGCGATTCGTGGACTGACTTCCACCGCTGCAGGTTGCCACCCTTCGCGATGGATATACGAACTTGTGAACAACGACTTCACGACATGCGACCTCTTCGAGCGAGCCCGACATGCGAAACTAGACACTCCATTCGATTGGCAACACGAGCATCGGCTGATCATAAATGGAAACCAGAGTTTCTCCACATCCACAGCCCGCATTCTCTCGTCGGTGTGCTTGGACTGCCACTTCCATTTTGTCTTTAAGATGGCCTGGGAGGAATCGCACTGCGACGAAATATGCAACCCCAAACAATCCAAGTGGCCGATGCGAGACGCCCAGTTCCCCTGGCATCATTTGGTTTGGGCTGGATCAGAGTCGGACCCCAACATTGCCAGAGACACATCGAAGTACTATCCTTTACTTGCTCGAGAAAACTTCGTCTGCTCAGCACCTCCTTGCACATTCCAAGTCACCCTTGAAGTTTCCGAGCCCCGCATGCCGTCTTGGTGGATCAGCCTGCTCCTTGACAGCGACGCCATCCTGAAGGTCCTGCACGCGGCCAAGGAACAAGAGCCAGCACGGTACGAGGCAGCATCAGATGATTGGGCGTATCAAGCCCCCCTGAACCTCAATACCTACCTGAAGAACCTTCTCGAGGCTGCCAATCCCGAAGATGTTAGAAGTATCTCCAAGAGAAACAAGCGCTTCGCCGTTTTATTCGGTCCGCGCTGTTTTGGCATTTTTCGACAATTGGAGTTCTCTGAACAAATCGATGAAGTTGATGGTATTGACGAAGGCTCCTTCACGCCATCGTCCCCGTCTCCTCCCGGTGGTCCATCTGGAGCCACTGAGCTTGGCACTTACCGTGCTTACTTGGAGGACATCAGGGCCGAAGTCCAATGCCTTATTCACAAAGCAGGGCCCACTGCGGAGCTTTGCACGCCAGTCCTGCACGCAGATTTACAGTGTCAAGAGGTGACGAACCTCGGCGAAAATGCGCTGGTAAACATTGAGCGGTACAAGCTGCTTGGTGTGCTACCAAACCAACCAAAGGAGATAATTGTCAATGCCTACAAGCGGCAGTGGGAGTTGCTACCAAGTAAACGGAGAGACATGATCGAGGCTCTAGTGGCCATTGCTAACGATCTCAACGACGATCAACTCTCCGACTACGCCATGACTCAATCTTCTATATTCGAGAGTCAACTCCAGCCGCAAAGCACCAACGATGACGACGGCCTAGTCTCGCAAGCTCTCACTTTTCTCGGCCTTCAGCCCCCCAACAACTACGCCTCCGACGCACTGATCCAGGCCTTCAGGAAAAAGCTAGCCCAGGACCCTGGCGACGCTACGGGCGCTAGGTCCATGCTGCTCTTGATCGCGCAGGCGTCTACCGACGATACTTATCAAGCCACGCTCTTGATGGAGGCTGATGGAAAGATGTCGATGGCAACCAGCAAGGTCATACTTGGCCTTGTCGGTTCCAGTGGATTTGGCCCAGAGGCGTTGGACGCAGCGAAAGCCAAGGTGAGTTTATCACGTCCTGTAGAATTAACACTGTCCCTAGAGTGATTACTGATGAATGACGTAGGTTGAGGCAAGCAAGAGCAAGGAGGAAAAGGCGACGTACCTCGATGCGATGGAAGCAATAGCAGATCACACTAACTCTACGGATCTGAAATGGACTATCAACGAGATGCGCCAACAGAACGGTATTACTGTGCCCAACGGTAGCGGTAACTTATCTGGCCCAGATCGTCCTGTGAACTACGAGCTCCCTGTTGGACTGGAGAACATCGGCAATACTTGCTATCTCAACAGTCTTCTTCAATATCTCTTCACGGTTAAGCCGGTTCGAGACATTGCCCTCAACTACGAATCCTTCAAGCTTGACTTGAACGACGACAGCATCAAAGAACGACTGCTTGGTGGAAACAAGATGCAAATGGATCGCGGGGAAGCCGTCGTTGCCCAAGCCTGTACGTGTGGTCGTATCCCCATCTCACTGAAGCCAATGCTAACAACGTAAAGTTGCACAAGAGCTTTCCGACCTTTTCGAGAACCTAAAAACCTCCGACAAAGTCGCGACTCGACCATCCCAGAGACTGGCAAACGCTGTCCTTCTATCTACGCACACACTTCTCAACGACTCTAAGCAAGCTACGGAACCATCTTCAACGCCTAAACCCCCGCCTTTGCCTGCCCGCCCATCACCTGCACCCCCCACAAAGAGTCCTGAGGATGTTGAGATGATGAATGTCACGGAAATCCCAATTCCCGATTCGGTTGAGACCGCTAGCACCGTCAGCTCACAGACCCTCGTTGAACAAGGAGACGAAGACTCTGATCGCTCGTACGAGAAGGTCGAAAAGGCCCCGGCGTCAAACGAGACTCCAATCAATGGCTCTGTGATTGAGATAGTAGAGAGTGGAGATTTGACCGAGGAGGCTCACCGCGATTCCAAGAGCTGTGGGCCAGCTACGACTGTGGTGGCAATGGATGGAGCCACTGACGCGCCGGAACAACAAAGCGTCGACGTTAAGATGGTCGATGCCGAGGAACCTCAGACAGTTGACCAAAAAGTTCTTAACGCACTCGAGCATCAGAAGAGATCCTCGGGCACCGATCAGCAGGATGTGGAAGAGGTCATGGGAAGCATTCTCAACCGCCTTCAAGCCGCCATCCATCCAAGTTCTGTTGATGAGTCGACGGGTATTCAACTGGAGAAGATCATGGAGACCTTTTTTGTCACGACCATTAACTACACCAAGAAATTCGACGAGAGAGTGTATCAGCAAGAGGTCAGTTTTGATCGATCAATCACCGCATTTCCGGCTGCTGAGGGAACATGCTCCCTCTACGATGCTCTTGGACGGAATTTCGACCAGCAGATCATTGAGGAAAGCAAACTATCGCGATACACGGCGATCAAGACACTGCCTCCAGTGCTGCACGTCCTCATTCAGCGCTCGCAATCGATGGGCAGCAAGAATGGCAACCCTGTAGACATTCCGGAAACACTCTACTTGGATCGATACATGGATGCACCCCAGGATTCTCCCGAATTTCAGCAACGGGTGGAAAATTGGATGATGGCCAATCGGATATCCGACCTCAAGTCACAGAAGGCAACGATAGAGCTAAGCCCGCCTAGCGGGGCATTCCTGCAGACCTACGATGTCACAGAAGTCATCAACCCGGCGCCAGCAGCAGAACCGACCGACAACGAGACTATGGGGGATCCGCTGTTGTCTGCTGAAGAAAATTGGGACTTTGATGGACCTGTTGAGGATGGCTTTCTCCTCATTAACCCGCCAAGAGCTGAAGTCCCTGCCGCCGAAACACCCGCCAATCCCTCCGGTGTTATCCCAGTCGAGACCGAGGTGAGAGAAATGTTGAAGGAGGAGCTCCGCGAGAGGGAGGCAGCGCTTGAGAAGCACTATTCCGGACTCAAGAACATCCCATACCGTCTCCATGCGGTCATTTGCCATCGTGGTCATCTCACGTCTGGTCATTACTGGGTGTGGATCCAC
This sequence comes from Neonectria neomacrospora, assembly GCA_013756995.1. Taxonomy (NCBI): domain Eukaryota; kingdom Fungi; phylum Ascomycota; class Sordariomycetes; order Hypocreales; family Nectriaceae; genus Neonectria; species Neonectria neomacrospora. Next base: position 4,612 of record JABSTB010000704.1, on the reverse strand, counting down.
GACTTTGAGCAGAACGTCTGGCGCAAGTACAACGACTCGAATGTGGAGGCGAACCCGAGCACGGACGAGGTGCTGGCGTCTCTGAGCACCAGCGGCGAGCCGTACTTCCTCTGTTACGTCCGAGACAACGACAAGGATGCATATGTGGATGTCCCCAAGCGACTTGTACCACCACCGGCCCCCGAAGCCGAGGCTGAATTGGCCAAAGATGCCGACGGAGATGTTGAGGTTACCAATAATGAGCTGGCACCACAGCCAAAGACGATGGATGAAGCGCTTCCACCACCTTACTTGGAGCAACAGATGGACTAGGCGATTTGGAAACTCTGCCTCGAATATAGGCTGTTGCAGAAGCAAGAGAATACGGAGAAGGCATTGAGAAGCCAGGATTGGTAGTGTTGGGTGTGGGTGTGTGGTAGTGGTAGGAAGAACTGGAATGGATATTGTTTAGTGACGTGTGGGCAAGCGCATGATTCACGTGTGCGGGCGTTTGGGATGACAGCACTGGGGGAGAACATACCTATATGATCAGTTCAATAGACGACATGATATGATGATACCATGCGGAACCGATGAAGCTGTTTTTTGTGAGACGAGTGCAGGGTATAAAATGTCCATGCCTAATGAGTACACATGCCCTGCCATGATCCTAGGTATAGACTATTATCATCAATATTCCAAACAATATCATTTACAATGCTTTTCTATAGGCTATAATATATGACTTATCGGCCCTTGAAAACAGGCTTTCTCTTATCTTGGAATGCCCGCAATGCCTCATCTCGGTCGTCGGTGTTGACTACGCGCTCGTACATTTTGTTCTCAACCGCCTCTTGCGCGTACGCAACAGCCTGCAGCCCGGCCCTAATACCAATCGGTCCGCCCTCGCAGATCTCCTGAGCGAGGCGGACAGCCTCACTCAAGGCAGCCTTCCTCGCCTGGGCCAGAAGATCGGAGCCTGCACGCTCGTCCTCGGGCACAACCTCGACGAGGCGGTCGGCGATGCCGAGGAAGTAGGCCTCGGGAGCGCCGACGCGGCGGCCGGTGAGGATCAGGTCCCGGGCGCGCGAGAGGCCGATGAGGGCGGGGAGGCGGTGGGTGCCGCCGGCGCCGGGAATTATGCCCAGGCGGGTCTCGGGTAGGCCGACGGAAGCGTTGGAGGAGAGCACGCGGAAGTGCGTGGAAAGGGCGAGCTCGAGGCCGCCGCCGAGGGCGATGGAGGAGATGGCGGCAATGGTCGGGATGGGGAGGCTGGCGAGCGAGGAGAAGGTTCCGCGTAGGGTGGTCAAGAAGTCGGCAGTTCTAAGAGTGTGTATGTTAGAATGGGAGCCAGAAGCAGGTATTGACTGGAGGAGGATTCTCTTACTCTTGTTGCGAGAAGCCCCTCCGCTCCTTGAGATCAGCGCCGGCGCAAAAGCACGAGTCGACAGCACTAGCCAGGACGACAGCCCGCGTAGGACCCTTCTCATCGACGCCCGCAGCACCGCCGAAGCGCTTCGCGGGCGGCAGCTCCTCACCGTCGGGCCCATACTGGCTGTGGACGGCGGCGACCTCGTCGCGCAGGCTGGCGAGCAGGGCGCGGGAGATGGCATTGCGAGCGGCGGGCCGGTTGAGCTCAAGCACGCGGATGTGGCCGGTGCCGGGCGCGGGCAGGTTGGTGACGCGGATGAGCGGCTCGGCGGACGTGGAGTACAGGCGCCGGAGGAGGCGCACGGAGACGGAGGCGGGGCGTAGGCGGGGAGGCATCGTGGGCGGTTTTTCTCGAGTGGTGGGGGTGATGATGGTGTTGAGAGGGCGAAGTGTGAGTTGCGGTTCGAAGCTCGGCCGTCCTCGGCACTGTAGGTGGGCAGAATGACGTTGCAGGCTCGCGTCGGCTTTAGCTGGCTGGTCCAGGTTTGGCTGGTTACTATGCCGTGGTTGGCTCAATTGCGCCGACAGCGAGACATACATAGGAGACCTTGTCAATTAAACTAGAGATAGTCTAGTAGAGAGAGACGGAACGGCAGAAGAGAAGAGATACATAGTCTAAATCCAACTATCAACTATCTAACGGATTTCTCCTTTCTTCCTTCCTTCCTTCCTTCCTTCCTTTGTTTCCTAAACAAACCCCATATGTTTTATGTATGAATACCGGCAGACACCATGCTAAGCTTTCCTGTGCATCCTTGCCGTTCTGGGGAACCGTGCCAAGGCCCCAGTCAATTAAGCGGATCGTGCCCCCCGCCATCATCCAAATCGCGGGAGAAGTTGTCCATTGTTCTTTTTCGTCCAATTTATCCTGGCTCTGTTGACCCCTTTCAGCGACTCTGTTTCTCCTGCGCTGTGCTGGAGGCTTGTGATCGAGGGCAAGGACTCACAGAGGCCGCGACCGGGGGACGTTGAGATGCACCGGAATGGGCGCGTCGGTCTGTCGATAGACCAAGTCATCTGCCCCAGCCTCATTCTCAGCAAGCCTCGTTCTGGGCGGCGTGTGATCAGTCCGCAGCCTGGCTCTCAACAAGCCTGATTATCAGCAATTTTGATGGTCGGATCCCTGACTATCAGCCGCTTTCCTTTTTCTTCCCCTGCAGCCCCGGCAAACATGACGACGGCCTCATCGCTCTCGTCGTCCGTAGCTCTCATATCCCCCTTGCCCTCCCCCACGGCGTCGGCCACGCCAATCAGAGTCCTGCTGCGCGACAGCATCGACGGCACCAACGACTTCTTCCCGTTCAACGACATCGCAACGCTCAACGCGGGCTCCGACTCGTCCGTGACCTTCAAGGAGCTCTTCACCACCAGCATCGAGGGCGGCCAGGAGATTGTGCTCTTCCGCTCCGGCTGCCAGATCCGCGGCCTGCACGACTGCACCGTCGCCTGCAACACGTCCGAGTCCTTCTTCGGCTCGCTCGAGACCTTCTACAATTGCGCCGCCCTCGCCTCCATCGCCTTCTGGACCCAAGATGCGCGGTTCTACTACGTCGGCGACGAGGCCGAGCGCAATGCCAGCTCCATCATGGGCTCCGGATCCCTGGCCGGCTTCGACTCCGCGCCCGTGCTGGAGTCGCTCGTCACCTGCGCCCAGGATGCTTGCGAGCACGATGGACTACGCAAGTCCTGCGACCACTCCATCGGCGACCTGTCCAGCGACTCCAGCGCCCAGGAGATCTTCAACGCCCTGGAAGACTTCTGTCCGGACATGACGGCCGAGATCAACCCGGACATCTTCGGCCCGGGAGTCCTCATCTCGTACGTCTTGCAGGTCTGCTTCGCCGCGTCGCTGTACCTGCTCACCAAGGGCTTCACGCTCTGGGTCAGCATCACCGAGGGCGACGCGCTCAAGTCGGAGCCCAAGAAGGTCGGCCTGCAGCGCCGTCTCACCCGCGTCGGCTCCATCATCTGGCGCGACTCCAGCGGGCTGTCACGGACCAGCATCGCCATCGCCACGACGCTGGTCGAGTTCCAGGAGGCGCAGGCGTGGTTCGTCTTCGCGGTGCAGATCGCGTCCATCCTCGCCATCGTCGTCAACTCGCAGGAGGGCGCCTTCTGGGGCGAGATTGTCGTCAACGCCGCCGTCGCCTACCACGTCAGCCAGAACGGCGTGCTGCCTATGTTTCTGATCCAGATCTGCCTCCACCACGAGGGCATCCGCAACTGGCACACCTTCCTGGGCTTCTTTGTCGAGTACCTGCTCGCCATCATCGCCACCACCCAGAAGATCTACTTCAAGGACGCCTTCCAGATGTTCCGCGAGCAGGGCCAGCTGAAGGGATGCGGCTACAACCCGAGTCCGCGGACTTACTGCGCCGCCACGCGCAGCGTCGACGGCGTCCAGTTCAGCTTCTTCCCGCACCCGCTGCTCTACAAGATGGTCTTCCTGTTCCTCGACACCATTGCCATTGCCGTGCTGGTCGTGGACCAATTCGCCTGGACGATTCGGAAGCACCATTTGACGAAGCACATGCGCATCGGCACATACCGCGTTGGCCGATTTCCGTCCTGGGGAAGCAAGAAACGCGGCCTAGTTCTGAAGCGCTGGTTTTGGCGCATCCTCGAGGTGACATATCTCGTCGTCAACATCCTCTACATGATCTCGCTCACCAAGGTCATCACTGCCGAGAGCTTCGCCGCCAATAAGTGGTCCTACGGACAAATCATCGCAGTGACCGTCTGGGGACCCGTCATCGTCAAGCTGTTCGATCTCCTGCTATGTACGCATCCCTCCCGGCGGCCTCTTTCTCTTCGTTCCTCGCTAACTGTCTCCCAGCTGGACCGCCCAAGAACGGCCTGAGGCTCAACTCGGGCCCGCCACGGCTGCGCATCGACAATGTCATCAACCGCAGGGTAGGAACATCCGCAGACGAGGTCTGCGAGGAATCGGACGAAAACAGCAACCGGGACTCGACGGATCCGGGCGCCGGTAGCTCCCCGTCCGGCACCAACGGTGTAAATCGACGCGACGGAGAGAGAAGGTAGACTATAGACTTAAATAGCGGCAACGCGGGAGAGGAAAAGGTGGGACGGTGAAGGTTTCGCTACGGATGAAGGCCGGAGGCTGATGATTGAAATGTCGCAATGAATCATGATTATCCATATTTGGTTACCTGTTTCAGCCCACTCTAACGTAGGAGGG
>JABSTB010000703.1:0-48161 GCA_013756995.1 Neonectria neomacrospora | reverse complement strand
CTACCCCCCGACGCCGCCCTCCTCCTCCAGTCCCTCGGCGGCCTCCTTCTCACCTCCAACCTCGTCGCCCTCGTCTTTATCCGCCGCCCCTTCGACCACGTCGCCCGCCACGTGGCTCTCGCGCTCGCCTTCTGGCATCTGTGGCCCTGCTACCGTGCCGTCGTCCGCCTCAGGCGCCGTGCTGACAGTCAAAGTCGCAGTGGAGGGGATGAGGCTGCAACGGGGAAGACACTAGGTGGACCGGCAGTGCATTTAGTCGTTCACTTGGTGCTGCTCGCCATGTTCCTGAGCGCCTGGCTGCTTGGGACTATTCAGAAGCCTGTCATTACATCTCTATCATAGTACAATCTGGTATAACTGGCTAGTTTCTGAATAGTCGGAGACCCGCCTCCTCCGCATCCACCATGTCGTCGTCGCTCTCGTCCTCGTTCAGCTCCATCTTGCGTCCGAACAAAGTTCCAAAGAGACGATCAATCGCCTCCTGCTCCCATGCGCGCCGGTCTTCGGGGGCCATGAAGTTTTGCAGCTTCTCGTGCACCGTGAAGCGCATCTTGCGGCCCTTGCTGGCTTTGCGGTCCACGTTCTTGCGCATCTTGGCATCCGTGGCTACCGTCATCATCACCGTCGCCACCGCGCTCTGCGCCGACGCGCTCTCCACGGTTCGCTGGTCCACAAGCTCCTTAAGGAGGACTTGGTAGAAATCGGCGTCGTCGTAGATGTCTTCATCTTCAGTGACGCCCTTGGCCGCTTGCGCGGGGGCGCATGATCGGGGGACGCGAGATCGCTTTGCCAGGCGGTTTTCCGGGTTGGTGAGCTGCTCCTGAAGGGCGCTGATGAGCGTCTTGTTCCTGGAGCCCAGGCCCTTTGCCGTCGTAACATTGGCCGTCTGGACCTTGCGAGCCCACTTCTCCAGTCGGTCTTCCCTAAACTTGACGGACCGCTGTTCCTCCTCTTGCATCTGTTTCCAGATTTCCTGACTAGCCAATGACACGTCAAGCTCGCGCTTCCGCTTGTCCCCAATCCGAGACGAAGATCCAAAGTTGTCCTTCAAGCTGCTGATAGTGTTGAGAAGCTTGATAGCCGCCTCTTCTGCGGCCTCGTACGGTTCGGACTCTGGCTCAGGGCTATCTTCAATGGTAGCAAAAGTGTTGGCGGCAATGAGCGCCTTCTGTAGACGAATTCGAAGGTTGAGGAGCCCATCGTAGAGCTTTCTCTGCTGCTGGATCGCAACACCCTTGTCAATATCGGCTCGGTTCGACAATGCTGCAAGAGCAGGCTTTGCAGCCTGCTTCTTCTTCTTCTTCTTGCTATCGTCATCGTCGCTTTCCGACTCGTCGTCGTCATCCTCCTCTTCATCTTCATCATCATCTTCTTCTTCGTCATCCTCGGCGCCATCCTCTTCAGACTCGTCGTCTGAGTCCGCACCGCCGTTCACAAGCGCGTCGAGGCCATCGTCCATGTCATCCTCTTCGTCGGACTCGCCGAGCTCAACACCACTCATGTCGTCCTCATCCTCGTCCACCTCAACACCGCCTCCTTCGGCGCCATCATCAGAGGACATGAAGTCCGCAGCAGTAGCCCGGCTCTTCGATTTCCCAACGGGCTTCTTAGGCTTCGAGCTGCCTCGGAAAGTAAAGTCCTGGAATCGCTCATCGTCGCTCTCGCCGAGGGCGTTGTCACTGGAAATCTCCGAGTCGCTCGCTTCCGCCGTGTCGAACTCCAGGTTGGCCGTTTCGGGATCATCGAATTCATCGTCTTCGCTTGATCCCTCTTCAGCGTCGTCCTCACCGTCTTCATCGTCGTCGCTCTCTTGGTCCAGAGCCTTTCTTGTAACGCGGGCTCCTCGATACTGGGGGCCAAGGGAAACGCCCTCCTTGTCCCTCAGCTTGCTCTTTCCCACAGAAACGTAATGCTCTGTGCCCGCGTTCTCATTGTCGCTGGACTCGCTTCCACTTTCGGGATCGCTAGCCTCGACGTTGGCCTCTGGATCGTAATCTGTATACCAAGCTTGATCAGAACTGGTCAGGGCCTAAAGAAAGGGAGCTATAAATACCTTTTGAAATGTGCTCATCTTGTTCCTGGAACTGCTTTGCCCGGCTCTTTGATGTCGCCATTGTTGCGGTCGTTTGGAAGTTGCTGTGCAAACTTGCGCCACGAAGAGGCCCCCACGTTGGAAATTTTCTGGATTTGGTCGTTGAACTTTTAGGCGGTGGCGCATGGCAGAATGTGGGAGCTCCATGGTGGAGCCAGAGTTAGTGAGCCTCCGCGCTCGGGTCCTTTTCTGGGTGCTAACCACAGTGGCAGCGTCACCGAACTCAAGTGACAGATTGACGCCGTGGGCAAATGGATAAAGACGCTTTTGTTTATTCCCCCACTGTTTGGAACAACGAGTCTTTCTTCTTTGTTGATTCCTCATTCCTAGCCGGGAAAGAGTGATGTAGAATCCCTCGACCCAAAGCGCCCACAACTATACCACAATGCGCCCAACATCGGCCCGCCTCTTCCAGGCCGTCCGGGCTCTTCAACATGAGAACCCACTGGTCAGCACTTCCTCCTTCTCTCGAATATATCCATGTGGAACTGACGAGCCGCAGGGTCTCCCTCGCTCAGGCACGCCTCCCAATTGGCCTAAACGTCCCCAGAGGCGCAAGATCACAGGCGTTGAGAAGATCATCGCCGTGTCGTCAGCCAAAGGCGGCGTAGGGAAAAGCACGGTTGCGGGTATTCATCCATCTTCGTTCTATACGTACATGAACTAAACAACGACTAGCCAACTTGTCCCTCGCTTTCGCCCGGCTCGGTTATCGCGCGGGTATCCTGGATACTGACATATTTGGCCCATCCATCCCTACCCTGTTCAACCTGTCGGGAGAGCCTAGGTTATCCAGCAGTAAGTCACAACAGTCCATATGTTCACTGGCGAATATTGACACTCTGTAGATAATCAGCTAGTTCCACTAACCAACTACGGAGTCAAGACCATGTCAATGGGCTATCTAGTTGGTGAAAATGCCCCTGTAGTCTGGCGAGGTCCCATGGTCATGAAAGCGATTCAGCAGCTGCTCCACGAAGTCGAATGGGGCGGCCTTGACATCTTGGTGCTGGACTTGCCTCCAGGCACAGGCGACACCCAGTTGACCATTACGCAACAAATCATTTTGGACGGTGAGTTGGCTCAACCAGGGTGCCTGAGATTCACATTACTAAACCCTTTGGATAGGCTCAGTTATCGTCACAACACCTCACACGCTTGCAACCAAGGACGCGGTCAAGGGCATCAACATGTTTAAGGCCGTCAATGTCAACATCTTGGGCCTAGTGCAGAATATGTCTCTCTTCCAGTGTCCTCATTGTCACGGCGAGACACACATATTTGGTTCCAATGAGAGGGTGACACGGATGTGCCAAGAGCACCAGATCGACTTCCTAGGCGACATCCCTCTACACCCCAATATTGGAGACGATGCCGAAAAGGGTAAACCGACCGTGGTGGCGGAACCAACCAGCGAGAGGGCATCAGCCTTCCTGAAAATTGCTCAGGACATCTGTCCAAAGATTGGTTTGACCGGGAACTAGGATATGTACAGTCAAACGTACAGTGTAGAATAGCGTAAACGCGAAACGTGACGGGCTCAAGGAAGCGCAGATCCTGTCAACACAACTTAGCAATGTACTCAACTTCAAAGGGGTCGCCGGCAGTGTATCCCGTTTCAAAGGTATTCAATTTCGCTCGGATGACCACTTGCGGCCATGTTAGTCCTATGTACGCCGAAGCTGCAGCGGGTTAAAAAGACAACTGGAATAAACGCCAGACACATTAAGACGTTAGCCTCTGCCACAACCAATCGCAAGGCATGTTACCAAACAAAGCAAAGCCCCACGAGACATCCCAAACGCCCTTTGCTCGTCATACGAATATCGACTGGTCCTGTCCAGAGAGAATGGTCATTAGTCTAGTTCCTCGTTCACTTGGTAGACATGACGGCTTCGAGTTGGGTCTTTCCGCATAGCCTGGCCGGAGCCAGTGAAACCAACTAATACCATTGTCAGCAGATTCACATGTGGTTATCAAGTTGAGTCGCGCTTACCTCTCCCATGAACACCGTTTGGAGTGCGGAACATGCTGTCCTTCTTTTGAGTCTTTCCGAACTTGGACTTGTTGTTAAACTCTTGCCACTTGTTTTTGCCCGCCTCCAGCTCCTTCTTGGCCTTGATCTTCTTTGGTTTGGGCGGCTTCGCGGCGTCGGCGTCCAGCTCGGCTTCCTTTCGCGCATCGGGATACACTGTAGCGCCGGCAGACGATACCACGCCTGGAGCGGGAGGAGTTGGCGTTGAGGTACCGGATGTGGCAGGCGGGCCATCGGCCTTTCGCTTGTTGGAGATGGGTCGAATATCCCTAGAGCGCAGTGTTTCCGTAGTATCATAACTCTTGAACCTGACGGTGTAGATGGGGTCTGTCGAGGATCCGGTGATGGACGTAATGCGACCTTGATAAAAAGCCTTGTCACCGGAAACCCATTTGGCCAAGATGGTGTCGTTGACCTGGTAAATCACGGGCGCATCCTCCTTGTCCTCGACGGGGGCCGCTTTCTTGAAGGCAGGGTGGTTCTCACGCGACCACTTCTCGGGCTGTGGCGGCGGTGACGTCTCTTTTGGGGCTGGCTTGAGGGCCTGCTTGGGCTTGAGCTCAGCAATGTTTTCATTGAGAAGGTTGATGAATTCTTTCAACTCGTCCTGTAGCGCTTTGAGTTCGGCATTTTCGGGATCATCTCGCAGTTGGCCAAGAACGATATCGAACTGTGAGTAGGAGCAAGGGTTAGTCCATCGGTCACCTAAAGTGGCGGGGCATGGAGACGCGTACCTGTTCTTGGTACTGCTGCTTTTCTGCTTCGAGACCGGCGAGGGCAGACATGACTGCAGCGAATGAAAGAGGAAATGGGAGGGGTAGAGCAAGAAGTCTGAGATCGAGGTGGCGGATGGGGAGGCTTGTTGATGCGAGTCAACCTAATCAGAGGTAGTTGGTTGGCAGAGTCGGGATGGTAAGTTGGAGAGTGGATGGCGGAGTCACGTGCTCGTACACGTGACATAAGTGGCCAACTGAAAGCGATTCAGTAAGGATTACGGTCTTTTTGGCATATGCAATGTGAATGGCCCCAGCTCAAGCGTCGATATTAGAGTTTCATCTGGGCGATCCTGGGTTTCCTCGGCGGGGTAGTTACAGTAGTGGGGAGGCCAGCCGTAATGGGAGGCATATCCTGTTCTTTGTTGGGTGGAAGTGCGGTTTCCATCGTTGGGAGGCTTCTCTTGGTTCAGCGGCGGCTCTTGTCGCAGCGTGCGTCCCTTTGGGCTCACAGGGCTGGATCGAAGATTGGGCTTGCGCCCTGGCGTTTTCTAGAGCCCTCAAACAAATCCCGAGAGACGGGTCCAGCCAATCGGGGACGGCGGACATGGCACTTTTCCGGGGTTGAAGGTCAATGCTGGCGAGGGAGCTATTGACTTTTGTTTGCCCCTGGGGGTCATCATGTATGTACGGCAGGTAGTTGGGTAGGTATGCAAACACATCGCTACACGTCTGCACGATGAGTCTCGTAGTCACGCGACTAGTTTATGGGAGGTTTTCACGAGCCCGAGGGCGAAGGAGGGCTTTGACTCAGTACCAGTTGGACATGATCTCACTGACCGCCACAACAAGACTCTGTGTCATCTCTTGATGCCTATGGCTGAAGAGGCACACCCTGGTTGGACAGTCTCGCGTGGGACCAGGGATAGAAGCGACTGTATGAAGTACTGTGACGTATTATTGAGCGGTCTGGTACTAATTACCGGGTTGAGTTTTGATTTCCCTGGGTCCATGCAGAGTGCTACGATGAACGTCTAGGCGGACGAGTGAGTGAGTGAGTGAGTGAGTGAGTTACTACTACTGCTATGCATGTAGTGAGTAAGGGAGCCGGGGAGTGAGGAGAAGCAGTGAAGCAGTGAGGGAGAGAGGAGGAGAGGAGACATGCGCGCTCTGAAGATATGCCGGGAGTCCATTTCCAGCCAGCTGAGAGCAGATTCCTAAATTGCCCAGGTGCTTACTTGGGCTGGATTCCCTGACAAGCAACTGATGTGCGCGTGCGCAGTCGGAGCGGATTCATCATTTCCATCGCATTCCACTTCCACTTCCACTTCCACCCCGGGCGTCCAGCTTTTAGGCACAGTACAACGTCCAACCAACCCTGAACGCCGTCATCGTCGACTCCTCCGACCTCGTCTCGCTTCGCTTGCAGGCGGGTTTATTAGTCTTCAATCTTATCAACCTTAGCTTATATTAGCCCACGGCCAAGCGTCGCCGAAGACCTATGGCACATCTTTTACTGCATTACGAAAACTATTCTTTTGCAGGCTGCCCTTTCTTTCACAGGCAGTCTCCTCACTCCCGCTCGCCCAGTTTGCTCCTTTCACGACATCTCCCATCGAATCGCTGCCAACTAGTCCAGGACCGGTGTCTCGGCAAACACTAGCTAGCCAACGACCCCGTCTCCCTGGTTCGCCAGTCATCAGCGGTGCGGTAGCGGTTCATTCGGTGTTTTGTCTGGGGTCTTGGTTTGGAATTACTGGCGACGTCAAGTCTCTCGTATCTCTCCATCGCTTCTCCATCACTTCTCCATCTCTCCCTCACGCACATCTCTTTCCTTCTTTCACGCACGCCACACAGAGCAGCCCGCCGTCGCCTCGTCCCTACCGCCCATTGATACCGCTACGGCTCCAGCGAGGCAACCAACACCCATCCAAAGACAGCTCTTGCGAAGCGCGCCTTCTCGTCACGTTGGCCGGCAAATTCAATCTCTCGGCTCGTCGTCCTCGCGCCCTCGCTCCGTCTCTCCCTTGCTTCCAAAACTCGCAAAGCAAAAACTCTTCGTCTCCTCCAACTCCCGCGAAATACCCAAACACCCCATGCCAGCTGTTGCTCGGGTCGCCGGCTCGGCCAGGAGGGACACCTACTAGAAACAGCCTTTGCGGCGCAAAACATTCGTGTTCCGTCAATCACAGACCCGCACGCAACGCCAACGCAACGCAACGCAACGCGCAGTAGTAGTCAGTAGCACACAGCACACAGCCAGCACAACACAGCAGCACTCACAGCGGCTTATAGCGCAAACTCGAGCCGCTCTCAAAGCCTGCTCCAGCAGCACACAGCACACAGCACCCAAGCAGGCACCCACCGACCAGCACCGGCACTGAACTCCGACTTGAGCATTGGCTCCGAATCCCGCAGCCAACATGCCTCACACACGCGACGCCGCCGACAGCGCATCATCAAGCGGCCAATCAAAACGACCTCCCCTCAACCATCAGGAGAGCGACTCCCAGAGCGAGACCAGCGGCGGCCTGCAACACCAACACCAGCAACAGCATCACCGCCCGCATCACCGACATCAGCGTCACCACCCCGTCGGCCGCCTGCACAACGCCCGCGCTCCCGCCGCAAAAGCAGCCCCCAAGCAGCCCAAGCTTCACCGCCGTCACACGTCGCCTCTCGACGAGAATCAGCAGGAGCAGCAGCAGCAGTCAGAGCAACAGCAACAGCAGCAGCGCGCTTCCTCCTCTACCTTGGCTTCCTCTACCTTGGCTTCCTCCACCGTAACCTCCACCCCCGGCGCCACTGCCAGTTCTCATCGCCGAGCTGCCAGCGACGCCAAGTTGTCCTCACGTGAATCCTCCTCCGCAAACCTCACCAAGAGCCCCTCCCACACCAAGCTCAAGCGCAATCGCTCGCATGTCGAGGTCGCCAAGCGCTCCAAGTCCTCGGACAAATTGAAGCGCGCCGCCAGCACCACCATCATCTACCAGGCCCGAGCTGCCAACCACAAGAACCAGGTCCACTTCGACCTAGGCACTGACGGCCAGGACGACGAATGGGTTGACGCCAGTGGGTCTAATTCGCCCTATCTTTCAAGAAAGGGTTCCCTCAACGGCAGCGCTCAATCGTCGCTACCTCCAGGCGCGAACCCCAGCGGCTCCCGTACCGTAACTCTCAGCGAGGGCACCTCCTCCCCTCACCACGACGAACACGACGAACCCGAGCACGACGAACCTGAGCACCCAGAACCCGAAGAACCTCACCAGCCCGAAATGCCCGTTCCCGAGCGACAACGAGCACAGCAAAAAGAGTACCTAACCTCCCGTCTTCTCCAGCGCACTCCATCCCACGGTGCCCCTCCCAAAATGACTGCCGATCTCGCCCAGGTCGCGCCGCGACAATTCACCCCTGCCTCGACCGACGACCGAGACTCGACGACACTTATGGGCAGCAACCAAGATGAGCTGACGTCGCGCTTCGTCGAGGCTGTCGGTTCCGGACTAACCAGTGAGGGATCTTTCTACCGACCTCCCCGATACGACGACACTACCCGAAAACCTCGCTCAGTCGCCAGCCTTCCCGCTGGGCGAGATGGTTCGGAGACTCAGTTGACGGACGAGATCGACGACAGCGCATTGGCACCCAAGGCTTCCAGGCGAACAGCCGCCCCACCAGCTCAGGCCTCCCGAACGCAACAGAAACTAAACCTACAACGAGCGAGTTCCGTCATCGAGCCCAGCCAAGCCGTCAGCGGTGTGGGCGGAGTAGTCGGCGCCAACTCGTTGATCGGCGTCAATGGGCCCGGCTATGATGGAGCGAGCAGTCGTGATCCTCGGGTTGGCAAGCTCCTCGAGCGAACTGGTCTCGAATATCTCGTCGTGCGGAGATACCAGAACTCGGTTTCCCGATCCCTCGACCGGCTAAGCCGGATACCTGGCATGGAGAAATCGCAACGCATTCCCCGACTCAACGCCGGATCGACCAACGGCAAGCGATCCACCGACCTCGCCATGCGCCACACACGAAATGTCAGCATGCCTGATGCCCGACGACCCGTCACTCCTCGGCGCCCTAACTCAGCCCGGACTAACGGAGCACCATCAAGTTTCAACGGCGACGATGAGAACGCCCTCAACGAACGGCTCAGCGGTTCAAGCCTAGTTGGTGGTGAAGCGGAGGACGGAACGGCAGCTGTATTACGGAATCTCTGGGAGAAGTCGATGGAACTGAGCGCCAGCCATTAAGTGGGAAGGCCATTTTCGAGTTGTATGGGTGAAATCGGCATCTTGCGGAGATGAACAACGTGAAGCAACGAGTAGTACATATTTGACATTTGTACCCCCATAGCGGCATTCCGTATAAAACCTTCGCATGGAGATCCACACGATTTCTTCAACAGCGATTATACCGAGCGGAATATATATATACTTAGTCGACAGCGAGGTCCCGCGTTTCATTCTCGCGGGACCCTACAGTAGGGTTTTATTTGGCGTTAGGGGGCTAGGAGATGTACAACTAGGCACACATAGAAGGGATATGAAATCGATGTTGTTTTGATGTCATGGAGCGCAGTCCAGTTTCCCATTGAGTCGTATTTATTTCCCCATGAAATCAGGGTACATTCGAGAAATAAGTGCCGTGACCGAATTCGGTCCAAGTATAAACGTGTATATCTAAGACAGGTTTCTTCTGCTGCGGAGCTTTGAGATTCCTCTCCATTTGTGTCTTCCTCGTATATCAACTCAATGACTCATTATTGTTACATATATCCCACCTGGACGCCCAATGCCGTATCCCTGCTGACGGACATTGCTTCAAAGAATCTATTCTTATTTACACGTTGGGTGAAAGGAGATCGTACTTGACACATCGCTCGACCTGCAGAGGTAGTTAGCAATGGGCGTTCATCATAAAGGAAGGAGAACGAATGTAAACTCACGTCATCGATGCTAGCTTGCATAAAGCGCCTGGCCTCGAGGCCCATCCACACAACCAGCATAGAGAAGTCGCCATGCTTGGCCATCTCAGTACCGCTCTGGGCACTCAGCTGGCGCAGGATAGGCAGGGAGCTGCTAAGCAGATCGACGTCCGGGTTGAGGCTGCGGCCGATGCCCTCGAGTAGGAGGATGCTGATGACGACGTTGACGAAGTCGCCCTCAAGTCGGACGTGGTGTTGGCGGACCATACTGAGCACTTGCTGCAGGATGTCGCCGATCTTGACATTTCCGAGGGCGAGGGTGCGGCTCTTGACGCTGAGCACTAGGTGTTGCATCTTCAGCGCAAAGACCTCTTTGTCAAGGACGGCGTCGGGCTGGCGGCACCGCTCACACATCAGGTGGCCGGCCTTGTAGCCGTCGAATTCGGCCACGGCACGAAATAGATCTAGGAAGTTGGCGCGGTTCGTGGCGTTGAGCTCCGTCACCAAGCCCGTATCGATGAAGATGAGCTGCGGACGGAAGCCCTCGGCATCAATCTTGGCCAACTCGGCCTGCCAAGCGGCCGTGTTCTTCTTGTGGCGGTAGGGGCGGAGGCGTTCCAGCACCTGCTCAGTGACGTCGTTCTGCTCGTCGGGGACGGGTTTGGACGTGGTCATGGACAGCCGTAGCTCTGGCCGGGCGGATTGATAGAAGCGCACCATGATGTTGCCAGGGTGTAGGTCGGCATGGACGAAGTTATCGAGGAGCAGCATGCGAAGGAAGGCGTCGAGGCCCTCGTCGGCAATGTCGTGTTGGAACACGCCACCGCCGTTCTCCATGAAGTCCGCCAAAGGGATTCCTTGGGCGAACTCTTCTATAAGGACATTTCTAGTGGTGAACTCGGCATAAGGGTAAGGGAACCATGCGGTAGAGCGGTTCTTGAAGTTCTGGCGAAATGTAGCGAGGTTGGCGGCCTCGATCCGCAGGTCAAGCTGCAGCTTCATCATTTCACCAAATTGCGTCACCTCGTCAGGCAGTGAGAGCCATTCGATAGTGGGAATGAAGTTGAGGAGGGAGGCAAAGAAGCCCATGATCCGGAGGTCCCTTCGTACTGTCCTCTCAACATTCGGGTGCAGGACCTTGACGGCAACATATGACGAGGGCACTCTTTGTGGCGAACTCTTGAGAACTGTCTCAACATTATGCCTCATGTTCTCTACCAGATGTCGCGGCAGCTTGTGGTCATCAATGTCGTCGGGTTTCGCAAAGTCCGACTTTAACTTGGCCTTGTAGACCTGCGCAATAGCTCCCACTCCCAATGGCGTCTCGTCAAACTCATCAAAGATGTCTTTGAAGCTGCGGCCACCAAAGGCTGCCTCCACCGTCTTCCGGGTGGCGTGCATGGAGTGGGCCGGGGCGTTGGAGTGCAGCTTGGACATGATCTCGCACATCTCAGTCGGGAAGATGTCTGATCTTGAAGCTGCCCACTGCCCAAGCTTGATAAAGGCCGGACCCGCCAGCTCCATGGCGTTTACGAGGAAGCCATACCACCAAAGGGTGCCGCTGCGCTCGTTATCGCGATGACCCTGACGCCGCCCAAACCAAATAGCGGGGACCGTGATGATGACAGGGACAAAGATGAAGACCAGCTGCAGGAACCGAATTCCCGTGCATACCGGCTCCACGATGAGAAGGTCCACGAGGTATCGGATCTGCTGCGAAACCCGCGAGAGTCCCCGGGCCTCATGGCTGACCCCCTTTTTTATCTCGTCCCGCGACACCTCCAGCATGCGCTTCTCGGCCGTGTCTTCCGGGGTAGTGTTCTCCTTCTGCGACAACTCGACAAAAGCAGCTGTTGCTAGTGCAGTTGCACCGCCAGATGCGCGCAGCGTTATCCTCTTCCAGCCGGCGGGCGATTGCAGCGGTTGCGCGCCATGGCGACTCCTGGAGGCGAAGCGACGGACCAGGAAGGCGACGTTGACATGAGCATTGACATTGGCATGTGCTCGGAAGCCCTGGCGAACGCAGAACCGGCCGAAGAGGAAGCCGGCTCTCATCTCGGCAGGGGAAAAGAGTGGATGTCGTTAACAATGGTTGTGGACGAAGGCGAAGGCGAGAGCGTCGGCGTGGTCATGTTCGAGGGGGCCTCGCGGCAATGGCATCCGGGGATTGGGGCAGACGAAGGAGTCGAGCGCATGTGCAAATGCAAGTACGAGGTACGAATGATGAGCCGTTGGTACGCAAAGGAATGACAGGATGATGCGGCAAACCGGGGTTAGTGCAAGTACAGCTGCAAGGATGCCCGCGATCGCGGAACGTGGATGGTGACGTCGTTACGTGCCGTACCCTCAACGAGAGCAGCCGCCCGAGACTCAAAGTGCACTCGGCCGGGAATAGGTCGGGTAGCTTGATTCAGGCAAGTGCGCGGGTCGGCTTCTCCGTCGCGATTGCCTTGGTCGGTGTCGCGACGGGATCCTCCGACCCTGGATTTTTCGGGGCGATTAGTGATTACGAGCGCAAAGCCTCTAGAAATTTCCTGCGTGCTCATTGATCCGTTTAGCCATCCATCCAGTCACCCACCCTTCCATCCATCCATCTCATCATCACCTGAATTCTCTCCTCCAATTCTCACTTCTCGAGATACCTACTTGGCCTCTCAGCCATCATCCTAATTGATTAATTCCTCTTCTTCCTTCTTCTTTTTCCGTCTGTTCTTTTCGTCCACATCGCCATCATGGGTTGGTTCTGGGCAGACGCCCCCGCCACCGTCCATGTCCCCATGGGACATCCTCACGTTCCCGCAACTGCCGGCAAAGAACCTCCAGTGAGCGCACCCCCTCGACCCGCCAACAACAGCTACTTACCAGTTTCTTAGGCCTCGTGCCCGATGCACAAGAAGACCCTCGATGCCATCAAACCCACCAACGACGCCAAGTGCCAGAGGCCCGCCGATGCCCAAGCCGCTTCGGGTTGCCCAGTTCCCCATGCCGCTCGCACTGGCACCGAGGAGAAGCCCAAATCCCTGATCTCCCAGCTCAATCCTCTCAACTACATGTTCCCCGATCTCTCCCAAAAGCCTGCGCCAAACCAGGCATTCAACCTACCAACGTCTCGAGATCCGTCGACGATCCCCAAGGGTTCGGGCGACGGGAACTGGGAGTACCCATCGCCCCAGCAAATGTACAACGCCCTGCTCCGAAAGGGATACACAGATACCGATATCACGGCAGTCGAGGGCATGGTCTCCGTGCACAACTACCTCAACGAGGGTGCATGGATGGAGATTCTTGAATGGGAGCAACGGTTCGGGCGCGGCCTGTACAAGGGATGGCAGATTTGCAAGCGAGGCGAGGACCATGCCTCTGAGGAGCTAGAGCGGCATTGGGACTGGGAAGACGCCAAGGCCACGCCTACCTTGGTCCGATTCCAGGGCCGTCCTAAGGACATGACTCCCAAGGCCACAATGCTGCAGGTTCTCGGTTGGGTCTATCCCTCCAAGTTTGGGTAAGAATTTCCTCCAACTCTATGTGATACGCCTGGTCACTAACAAATCGTAAAGTGTCGACCCTCCTTTTGACCGACACGACTGGTACGTGTCGCGAGACCTCAATGGCGAGAAAAAGGAGATCCGCTACGTCATCGACTACTACGAAGGAAGCCCTGATCCCTCAGGCGAACCAGTTTTCTACCTCGATGTCCGACCAGCCATGACTCCTCAGGGTGCTGCAGAGAGAATTATTCGGTGGGGAAGCGATGTGTGGTGGAAGGCCAGCGGGGGCGACAGGCGGGAGCAGGACCCTTCGCCACTCTTCCGTGGCAGCTCTTAAAATGTTGGATTGTTGGACGTGGCCTTGGATAGGTGCATTTTTCCTTCTCCTCTCTTACTCCCTCCGGTTGGGCTGTATTCTTATTTATAATCACGACTGAACGTCACATGTACGAGTTAGAGGGAAGTAGTATGATACTTGCTGTATTGAATCATCCTTTTGGGGACAAACACATCTATTGAAGGGTGACAGCCAGGCTGTTGACCTGGTCGATCAGGGCCTGATCCTCTCCGGCCGCATTCTTGACAACTTTTCCCAGCTGGTGCTCGACGGTCATGCCAGGCACGTCAGACACGATCCCTTGGGCCTGCTGGATACGGGCCATCTGGAATTGAATAAAAAACTTGGGCACCTTGACGGCAAGGCTCCCTCCAACCGAGCGGACTCCGGCCTCGGTAGCAAGATACACGTTCAGCTCGTCCTGGAACTGCTGCAGGTCATTGTCGGCCAGCGGCGAGGTCGTAGCAAACTGGTCCAGGGAGAAGGCCAGGGGCGTCTGACCCGACTCGGCAAAGTTGATGGACGAGAAGGTGACGCCGCCGGAGCTAACGTCTGGCACGCCGTCAATGGTCGTCTGCGAGGTATCGCAAGTGACGGTGTTTGCGAGGGAGGTGGCAATGTCGGCCACTTCGCCAGGGAGGGCCTCGGAGCCGACGACGAAGCAGGCGTTCTGGCGCTGGAGCAATCGGGGTGCTGTGGATCGTAAGTCTGGGTGCTTCTTTGTCTTCGTGGGCTTTGATGTGGTGAGACGAACCTGCAACTGCGCTGCCAACAAGAGCGAGAAGAACGGTGGTCTTCATTTCGGGATTGGTTTGTTGAAGATGAACTTAAACAAAGGAGGTAAACGAGTTGGAGAGAGCGTGTGTGAACTAAAAGAGAGAGAAACAAATTCTTTTCCAGAAAGACTATTAGAAGAATGGAAACGAAGGATGATGAACCAATGCGCAGCAAGTGATGGTTCTGAGTACTTGATGAAGGGCATGGCCGCCTCTTTTATGCCGATCGCCTACGCTGTCTGATCGACAACAAACAACTCCTCATGCTTCAAGACAGCTTCAGTACCAAAACAGCTATCCCGTATCCGTGACGCCAAGAGAAAAGCCCTGTGGTATCTGACGAATGCCGTCGCGCATGTAGCTAAGGGAGTCCTGCTGCGGCGGTTCTCGTCCCAAGTCATGAGACGGTTTCATGGTGCAGCAACTGCCATCTTAACCGCTCGGTAGTAGCCGAGATTCAGATCCTTCTACATCGGGTGTAATGGCTATATCTAACTATATTATGTATACAAAATTGGCCATCGTCCGGAGAAACCTGATACGGATTGTGTAAGAGACTCCATGCTGACTACCTGACATCAACGTTCTAATCCTAAACATCCATGCTAAGCTAAGCCAATTAAAATAAGCAAATCAAGAAAAATGTCCTACTTCTCTCCCCAGGTCCCTGTCAGCTGTTGGCTTAATTGAGTAAGCGCACATCACCTCCACCACCTAATGTCTCTCAGGAATAGCAACTTCAACTTCATTTCTCATTCTCATCATCAAGATGATAGGGTCGGTGGCTAGTATTGGTGGTTAGGTTTAAGGATAGAATTAACCTTAGTATACTACTGCGTATTGACTTGTGTACGTGGATGTTCAGGACAAATACGTTGATGTTCAAACAGTTAGTCCTCCATGCTTGCTGGCTGGCTTCCCGATTAGGCAATGTCTCAAACACACGAAGAGCGCTGAACCCTGGCGGCACACGAGACCTCGGCTACGACGATGACACACGGCGCTTGCCAGATTCTATGAACGCCGTCAATGCGTAAAGTTGCAAAGACTTCTACTCACCCCTTCAGTAAGGAACATCATTTTCTTCTTCTTTTTGGTTCGATCATAACATCGAATAGCAACAGGCTGGCGTTTCTGGGAGTGCGAGGTACTCTTGACAGGCGGCCGGAACAACGTAGATCCTCCTGGCCAATCAGCGCTCGAGGGCCACGGAGCTGCTACTTTTTTTCTTAGAGAAAGTTGCTTTCAAGAGACGGACCAAGTCCCAGCCCCAGTCTCACAATTTCTCGAAGCGAAGCATCGTCGACGGCGCAAACTGCGTCGCAAATCCACCCACAACCGTGCATACTCCGCGATGCCTGCTGATCCTGCGTCGCTGCCGTCCCCTGCTGATCCCAAGGCCTCTTCCGGTGACACTAGCGAGTTCACCAGACTGCACATCAGCCCTCTCGACCCCGAGCTGCTCAAAGTCGCCCTGCCCGCCTCCGTTGCCCCCCACGCCCGCAACGTCTCGTACCACTCTATCGAGACCTTCCCCGAGAAACGATACGGCTTCGTTGATCTGCCTACCATGGACGCCGAAAAACTCAAGAAAAAGCTGCACAACTCCGTGCTGAAGGGGAACAAGCTGCGTGTCGAGAAGGCACGGCCAGAGAAGCAGGTGGAGCCGAACGCGGAGCTGGACAAGGCATACGAGGAAGAGGAGGAGAGGAAGCAGAAGAGGAAAGCGAAGAAGTATGCAGAGGTGGGGGAGGAAACCAGGAAGCGGAAGCGCAATCGCGAAATTGTTGAGGGCGTCGTCCTCACCGACCGCAAGGTCAAGCGAGGTTGGACCGAGCCTGCCGATCAACGGAGGAAGAAGAGCAAGAAGGACAAGGAGAGTGACAAGGACGGCAAGACAACCGAGAAGAAGAAGCGCCTAAAGTCCAAGTACACCGACCAGGACGAATGTCTGCTTAAGACGACGCTTCCTGCCAACGCCGTCGCCAACGCCACTGGTGACAACCTCCCGAAGAAGCGAAAGAAGAGGAGCAATACCCGTGAGGTCACGGTGCACGAGTTCGAAAAGACCACCCGGTTCCCGAGTTTCCTGAAAACCTCGGCGCCCGAGTCGCAGTCGAAACCGGCGACTGAGTTCGTTGAAGGCAAGGGGTGGGTTGATGAGGATGGTGAGGTGGTTGAAGCCGCCAGGGCCAGACCACCTCCGAAGCCCGCTGCCCAAAAACCCAAGAAGTCAAAGGTTGTCAAGAAGGTGGTCGAGACACCCGATGAAGATGATTCTACGAGCAGCAGCGGCACCAGCAGCAGCGGCACTTCGTCTGACGAGGAATCAGAGGAGGAATCAGAGAAGGAGGAAGCAGGCGAAGAGGATGACGAGTTGGTGGCAGGTCACGATGAACTGCCTGCACAATCCGAGCATGCAACGCCCATTTCGGCCATCAAAGGCGACAGTGCGCGGCCCATGTCGTCGAGCTCCTCACGAAGCCTCACCATCAAAATACCCCCTCCTCTCACCCCCTCCGCCACCAAGGTTCACCCTCTCGAAGCCCTATACAAGCGTCCCAAGCCCCATGACGATGGCACCGAGACTCCTGCCGCCAAACAGGCCGAGCCCTTCAGCTTCTTCGACGCCGAGGACGAGGAAGAACCCGAGGCCGACCAGCGCAACCCGCCCATGACGCCCTTCAGCCGCCAGGACTTTGAATGGCGCAGCACCCGCAGCGCAGCACCTACGCCTGATACGGCGCACCCAACGCGCATGCGTAACTTCTGGAACTCGCAGGGCGACGACGATGACGCCGAAATGGACGACGATGTCGATGGCATGGATGGTGTCATGGACGGGGAAGACGGACAGGGCGGTGATGGCGCGCCCGCGGCAGGCTCTGCCGAGTTCCAATCCTGGTTCTGGGAGAACAGGCGCGACCTGAATCGGTCGTGGATGAATAGACGGAAGACGGCGGCCAAGGAGAAGCGGCACCGGGATAACAAGGCGCGGGCTTCTAAGGCGGTATGATAGAGATGGAAGTTGGGTTTCAAAAATAGGTGGTAATGCTAGAAGCCGAAATATTACGACGTTACATGTCTGTCAATGGGTTTCAATTTACCTTGTGAAATACGTGTGCAATATCTTTTTCTCGTTGGGTTGCTGTGTGTAGAGTATGTGTAGACCATCGTTTGCCATGTCGCGTACCCTGTACAAGGGAATTGAATTTACATACAAACTACCTTCCTGGTTCGTGTGGTATCTATGGAAAGGTGCATCACACTAAGGCAAGGTCCCTTAAAGCCATTGCGACACACTTTACTTACATTCGCAAGCCAGTCCAGCCGTTGGTTTTGCGGGCAAACCCTCACCAACATTGCCCCGACCAAGTATCTTACGAAGGAAGTGTCCTTGCATCAGTGGGGATGTCGCCTAGGGTATGGGGTCTGCGTTGCATTTCTTTTTCTTTTTAACATCTTCTACAGTCATTTCTGATGATGTTCTTATTGCTTTTAATGCTTTGTGCGATGTTATTTGGTCATCGTAGTCATCACTGTACCGGCAGCTGAAGCGTTCATCTCCTTCGCTCACAATCAACCTCCGTCCCTTTTGCATAACCTATATAACTTAGTTTAATCACACGTTCTTTCACCAATCACAGGGCGTGTGGTCTAGGGGTATGGCGTCCGTTTCGCAGCTCTTGCGATGTTCTGTTCTGCAGACAACTGAGCAAGTACTACGGAAGGTCGAGGGTTCAATTCCCTCCTCGTCCAACTCCATTCGATATTCTACTCAGGATACCGATTGAATCTTTCTTTTTTGGCAGTCTTTTAGTACCTATGTTAGTTTGTCTCTCCATGGCATGTGTTTAAGTTTTGATGAAGAAGCGCGGTGGACTTTCATGCCAGGACATGTTAGGGAGGGAGGGGGGCTTGGCTTACCTCGTCGTTAGTGAGTGTGTTGATCTCTGAATCATGCCAGCCAAAGTTTATTTTTGACCAAAACCAGGCTTAAAACGCCGTAAATCACGAAGACCTTGGTTCCAAGACTAGTTGGGGCTTTGCCTTCCACTCACACAAGAACATATATCCCTCAGCATCTCAGCGGCAGCAAAGTCTCAAGGCAATCGAGGTCGATGATGATTATTTTAGGAAGTGAATGCATTCTAATTTTCCCTCTGGAGAACTCAATAGCGTATTTCCTGGTACTCGTCCTTCACACTGGAGATTCTGCTCGAGGCGGCGTAAAGAAATCGTTCTCACATGTGTGTGGCCGATTGTCCTCGGAGCATGTTCCCTTTCTGCAGCGACTGACAACTAACCTGGTTCCCATCATGGCTTCGTATATACCTCCGGTATCTCGTCTCGGCGGTCCTGGTGCCAGGTTTTTCACTAGACTATCTCTCGACCGTGGCTCACTGCATAAACGATGCTCCTCCGAGTTTGGAGGTCCAGCAACCTCCTCTGATCCCTTCCGTGAGTGGTGACGATGAAAAATCTTGTGACTTCCTTGTCGAATCTTTTCCATGAAACTCGGCAAAAAATTGTCATGAGAGTCTGATGTAGGATTTGGCGAGGTCGGTAGCTGAGAACTACGGCGCCGGTGAGACGCTGACCCAATAGAAGCACCAACCCTTTTGTGGATATATGTTAGTGGTGGCAGATCTGCTTCACCGACCGTCTCTAACTGGTTCAGATCCGTACAGAATGGATTCTTCCCGAACATGTCGTGGTTGCAGTGGCGCGTCCTCAGGGGCTCTTGAAGAAAGCTCGACGAGGGACCAGACACGCTACCACACCGGGCATCAACGCCGTGGTGATACAGTGTATCAGGAATAGGCTGTATGAGTCCATCTACTTTTTCAAGTGGTGTTACCCAGTCATTTGTACAGTGACGAGATAAAAGTCGTGGGAACGATGTTATACCCGTGAGATCGCTCGTACTCCTGTCTTGTTGAGAGCTGCAACCGGGAGGAACTCCCGACAGAAGATCTTCTGTATTATTTGGAGTGGTGTAATGATTCAATATGAAGCCGCCGCCTGCAAGAGCTGCCTGGCTCTGGTGGCGGCTGGAAGCGTAAGTTGTTGAAGCCCGGTGCGTCGGAGAACTGCACTCGGACACAGCCCGAGAGTAACTTGAGGTATTGTACACCTCAACGTAGTGACCGGGGCACTGTCTCAGTGGCCAGGTGATCTCAGCGACACTCTTTCGGGAGATTACAGTCGTCGTGGCCTCGGACTCCGTACCGCGGACCTTGGTATGAACCTGTAAATCGCTCGCACTCAGACTTGTGTATGATGTTCTGGGTAAACTGATGGTAGTGGCTGGGTCGGCTACTGTCACTGGTGAAGGTAGGATCATGTTGGCAACCCCATCTAGCTTGGGCAAGGAGCGATCTCCAGACCTGGGGTTGGTGCTGGCCCTTTCCCAGCTGCCAGGGGGCTCGGACTGACGCATTTCCTGAACAACAATGCCGACGACATCTCGGATATCTTTGTTGCTGACAAGGAACATGTTTTTAGTCCCCGCAACATGTTTTCCACCGTCGTCGATGACATGCAAATGGCCTCTCAGATGCCTTCGGGCTCGAAGCCGCTCATTGACTCTCGTCATGATGTTTGGTGGAATCTTGAGACCAATTCCCCCAACATTATTTCCGACTAGGGAGGACGGTGCCTCCAGCACAAGGGCGCAGCTTGCATCTCTACCGATATGCATCGACTTATCAGACCCTTCAGTTGAGCTAGTATCCGCCATCTGGAAGGTGGTCGAGAGCCTCTTCCCGACTTTGGGTGGCCAGAGCGTCTCTTGGCTCTTGGAGATAGAAGAATCGCGATCCTTTCTCGAACTGCCAATCTTATAGGAAAATCCTCCTGTTTCGTGGGGAGTAAGTGTAACAGGAACTTTGCTGACCTGGAACTCGGTCCCTGCGTTAGCTCCATCACCGTTCATTCGATACAAGCGGTAAGCCGGGCCAGTTGAGTGTGGATTGAAGATGTAGTAGGATTCCAGTTCCAACAGAGGCAAATCCGTTGGAGATTTAGATAAGTGTGGCGATCCGGCATTGGGATCTGCCATTTGAGGTGTGTCCCCCCGTGGTTGCGACCTTGGACTCATCATTCCAGCTTGGACGGGAGCGCAAGGTGGCCAGGTTGAAGACCTCTCCTCCCGGGGCATGATCGAGGCGGAGTTTGGCCAGCTTTTGCGGAGTTTGCAAAGGAGTGAAATCTGAAAAGACCCCAAGGGTAGAATCACTGTCATCGGTGGGCTTCTCACTCGACGTTTCTTGTCGACGGAGCCCAATTGGATCACGATCTAACACATCGAGATTGGCGCTGCGAACGGCTCTTACGATTTTCGTAAACTCGGCAACAGCTTCATCCGGGATGCTTTGAGGCGTATCTGTAGTCCTAGTTGCACCACTCGGTTTGCCAGGAAGGGAACTGTCCGCGGTTGATCGTTCCCTGGACTCGTCTTCGTCCTTTCTGCTCTTTCCCCCCGGTGGCTTCGGAAAACCATCGGCTCCATGTGTCCGCTAAACCAGAGAGTCGGGGTGGCCGGAACTGATGAGGCTCGAGCCCACCAGGTGATTGGGTGCCGGGCTAGCATCGAAAGCAAGTCGTCCTGACTTGATTGCATCTTGGGCGTGGGACGCGGCAGCTCCCCTTTTCACCAACTTCGAGCTTGGGTGATGTCCATCTTCGGGGTAGAGGGCGATCTCGGATTGACCAGAAGGGAAGAGCGTCGAAAGCTTCGGGAGGCAACGCGTGTCATCGTCGTGTGGAAATTCTATGCCCCGGCTAGAATGATCTCGTCGCGAAGGCATGGCCTCGTTGGGAGGGGAGTTGATTCAGCTTGTAGGAATCACCCAGATGGGCAAAGGTAGATCTGATGGAGATTATCGGAATGATACGGGAGGACTGATGAAGGGGAAGTAGGTGGATTTGTGTGATGAAAGTAAAGAAGACGGCTTCGGTGGTGGGTCAAGAGAGGTATGAGAGTTGAACCTCGTGGCTTCCTTTTCAAACCGCACTTTCTAGCCTTGGGAGCTCAGCCTTTTGCCTAAGGCAGTGGCTATCATACATGCTCCCCTCATATAAACGTCATGATCAATAAGAGTAGACGAGGCTTTTACACATTCTGTCTTGGATGTTGGCTCATCTTGATTCCCTCTGATCTAAACAGCCTTGATTCATTCCCGCATACCACAGCCTCTGCCCTGCGTTAGTATACGTATATAGGCAGGCTATATGATATCACGCATCAACTGTCTCCTCTTCACCACCCTCATCCTCATCTTGCCCCTTCGCATCTCTTTCCTCCTCCTCACCCTCCATTTCCGCCCTTCTCTCCCCCCAAAAGCCCTTCCCATAACTTACACAAATCTCCTCGCCCTTCTTGATCCCTTCTACCCTCGCTCCCTTCCCCTTCCCCTTCGCCTTCGCCTTTCCATTCTTCTGCTGCTGCTTCCCCTTCTTCCCGCCGCCCACCACCCAAACCCCAACACACAGCTCCCCGAACCTCTCGCACCATACCGTCCGGAACTCGGCGTTCGCCCGCTCCCGCACGCCCCGGAAGTCGTTCACGTACCGGCCCTCGTTGCCCTCGTGCGCCGCGTCCACCGCCGCGTCCGCGCCGCGGTCCAGCCACAGGTCGTAGTCGCTGTCCGCCGCCGATGCCGCCCCGGAGTGCACCCGCCCGAGGTACGGCATGATGAAGCTCCCCGCCGCCAGGTTCTGTGTCGCGAAGAGCCCGCATTGTCCGTTGGCTGGATGCGATGACGTGGTGATGGGCTGGATCCTGACGAGCGCACTGGGCGTCGTGATGGCTGACGTCAGTATAATGGTGATGTCGCCGGAGCTTTCGCCGTCTGGGGTGGGCTTGGCCCGTAGTTTCTGGAGATGAGGGGGTGTGAGGCTCTTGTCGTGCAGCGGAGTGCGTAGGTAAGGGACCGACTCTGGCCAGTTCCTCGGCTTGGACATGGCCGAGAATATACTATATTGCGTGATCTCGTTGTGGTGGTGACGGCGTGTTTAATATGTGCCTTGCTTCTATTGGAACTGGGTTTCGATTTGGCTGGCAGCAGGCAACTCAACGTCGATCCTGCTCATTATTGCAGTGAATGAGGCAAGCCATACAAGTATCGAACCAGTTTCCAACATTCTGATTACATGTGGGCCAACCTGTCATGAACCTTGTTACTGTTCCGCTCAAAGATCTCATCACAGTATCACAATACTAGAGGCACAAATTTCCCATACAACGGTTCCGTTACATCTATCTACGACTATTCTACAATCCTATAACCTCTTTTGCTTCCCTTCTGTGCCCAACCGCCATGCCTTGACACGGTTTCAGAGCATCCTTTTTGCGAGCCAAGCACCCCCCAACACCATTACAAACTCAGATGCTCCCATCTCGTTCCCTTACCCAATGCATTATGCAGCTACAATGCTTGCCCTCAGTGGGACATCACCTCCCGATAACGATCCATGCTTAAATCCACCGAGTATGCCAGCAGACGATCTTGTGTCAGTGGTAAATGTAGGATCCTTGATCGAAGCTCAGCATCCTGCATCATGTTAGTCTTTGAGAACATCAAGCGTGCAGTCAGTTTCGCGCAGCATACCTGTTTCTTCTTTGTCGCCTTTAGGATCTCCTTTGCAGTCTCATCCGCCATGTCCGACACCGCGGCATATCTCAAAATCTCCGAGTCTGGTGCATTCTCGTTCATCGCGTGCAGACCTGCCAATAACCTCTCAAGGACCGCGGGCGACGCCGTCTCACCCTTGCTCCGGCTTTGAAGCAGGGTGAGGAAGAGGCTGTAGATTTCTCCTCCAAGAGACCACTCTGAGATCGCCTCGTGACGACCGTCGAATTGGGAGATGAGAGCGGACAAGTTGGCGTAGTCACGCTCCACGATTGCAAGCGGCGCAACCTCCTGTACTAGAACACGATGGGCCTCCACAAAAGAGCTAGCACGTAGAAGACACTGCACTTCGGAATAGGCATCCTTCTTGACACTGCGCATATAGAGGGCCAAAGCCTCCCAAATCCACGACAAAGGAATGCAGAACTTGTTGACCAAGATGGCAAAGGCAGGGCTGGTTTCAGTGCCAATCAAGCCTGCATGCCGGCAGAGATGTTCTTGAATGGCCTTCGTGCGAGCCACGGGGTTGCTCAGGTGCAGAAGAACGAATACGGCTTCTAGCCACTCGCCAGCACTAGTGAGTTGTGAGGCGTATGCAATAGCGGCGGCGTCGGCCTTCTCGGTGCCTTTCTGGCCCCAAGACACCCTGCCTGTCGAGACCAGCGCGAGACCGAGCTGCCAAGACAGTCTCATGTCGAGTGGCGACAGTTGCGAGTTCTCCGGCCGGAGGATGGCCTCTAGGTCAGAGTCGTCCTGAGCGTACAGCTGTAGTAATCCCCAGAGAAGGTCTTGTCTGCGATCCGAGTCGACATCATCCCATAAGGGCTTAATACCTTGGTCGATGTACCAGGGCAGTGGTTGGTACTCGCGCTCCTGGTCAATATCATCCTTGAACTTCTTGACTGCAGTTGCCAAGTCATCGCCCTGAGCGATGCCG
Organism: Neonectria neomacrospora; assembly: GCA_013756995.1. Taxonomy (NCBI): domain Eukaryota; kingdom Fungi; phylum Ascomycota; class Sordariomycetes; order Hypocreales; family Nectriaceae; genus Neonectria; species Neonectria neomacrospora. The sequence goes on along the minus strand of JABSTB010000703.1, from coordinate 24,226 downwards.
TACCACAAACGGAGGCCGAAGGACTGCTTCCAATCCAGGCCAAACTTCTTGGAAATGACAAACGAGTCTAGACGGTCCTCAACAGGAACGCCCTTCATGCCCTCGCAGACACAGGAGTTTCCGCTCAAAAGCTCATAGATGGTTCGGATTGGTTCGGAAAACTCAGAGAGCATTTTCGAGTCATGCCAAGCCTTGAGTTGTTCTCGCATATCCTTCTTCGCCTCGTCACTAGTTCCAATGAGTGGGACCAGGGTTCCGAGTCGGAAGTTCCTGCCATCGAGAAGATGCTTACAGGCCTCGGGGACGCGGTGGCCCGCAAGGCAAGCGACAGCCTTCTCCTCTGACGAGCCAGCGAGGCTAATGGTCGTCGACGAGGCGTGCTCAACCAGATCGGTCCAAAACTGAGAGAGCTTGGCCTTTCGAAGGAGATGCGTGGGTTTTGAATTCTGAGCGTCAACCTCGTCAAACAAAATGCTCGCCAAATCCCACACGTGCTTCTCCTGGATGCTGGCAGGGTCATTCATGTCCTGGTGGTGGAAAGTGTCCTTGAGACTAGCAGCTTTAAATGAAGCTCTGGGAACACCATCGGTGAGTCGAATCTCGGTGAGCTTATCTTGGCCACCAAGGAATTTCTTTGAGGACTATCCATAGTAGTTAGTATTCGTTGATTTTCACTAATTGTGTTACACATACGTCGGTCGCAAAAGTTGCCATGCGGAGCTCCTGCTTCTCACTCTGGATATTGGAACGCTGGAACGTAAGGATGTCAGACTGAGACGCGAGTCGGCGACCGTTCCCAGATACAAGCGGCCTCGTTAGTACAAGGGTCTCTCGAGGTCCCCAAGTCGGTCGGCCGGAGTCGTGGAAGGTTTTTAGGTCTTCGTCCATAGTAAGGGTTTTGTCTTGTCGCTCGTAGGGCCACTAATCAATTTCAATCTTAGCATTTATTTCATATCAAAAGTCGTAGATACATGAGCCTCCAGCACAGTCAATCTGGGAGGTAGTTAAGCAGCAACTAGGGAACCGACCTTAGGGAATCCTTTGCCAGGAATTGAGGCTCGAATATTCTGAGGAGCAGGCTTGGGCTTCTCGAACAACGAGTTCATTAGGTCGATACTCGTGGCAAACCCACGCCCCTTGTCCATACCAAGCTGAGCATTCGTCGCAAATCCATCAAACATGTCGTTTTTGGCCGTACTCTTCTTCCAAATCGATCTCCGTAGGCTGCCCCCGTCGTTCTTATCGAAGTCGATGAGCAGGCCCGTTTGCTTCGAGGGCGACTCGTTTATTTCCCTCAGAAGCTGCCGATCCCGCTTGACAGGACTCACAGTCTTCCTCAACATTTCCGCCCAGTCGTCTCCGTCTGCAACCTCGAGCGTGACAGGACCAACAGAGTCCTTCACAGCTCGCATCCTAGCTCTGAGAATTCCACCAGGAGTCGCCTTGGCTTCCTCTTGGCCATTCTCGGACGAGGCATCGTTGTGCTCCGCGGCAAGATGCTGTCCGGCTGAAGACCTCGCGATTTCTTCATCGTCGGACATGTCATATTCTTGACCCATGTCGGCGGTGTACTCGTCGTCGAGAGACAGCCTGACATCGTTGGGCGCAGAATCCGCGGAGCTAACCCCTAAAAAAGACGGCTTGCCAGCGAAGTCGTCTTCAAACACAGCCACCGGCTCGACAAATGTGCCAGGAAGACCTGATCGCCTCCCAAAGTCGAAGGTATCGTCCTCCATAGGCGAGCCGACAGAGAGATCCAGGGCCATTTGCTGAAGCGAGACGGGCTCGGGGCGAGCGACGTCGAGCTCGTCATCAGACTCGTCATCGTCGTCAAGACCATAGGTAGTAAAGTGCTCGACACAGAAGACCCAGACACCAGTGTCTCTGTCGTAACTCTCAAAAGTTGTGTTCTCGATTCGCTTGAGCCGCTCAATGTGTTTATTGAACCGTTTGACATCAGTGGCGATTCTCTTGTCACGGCCACCACGGGGCCACGACTGTTCCAGAGAAATTCGAGCAGGGACGTTCAGACCCTTGCCAACCGGAGGCTTCTTCGCAGAAACGGGATACACGGTGGCGGACCGGGGTTCCAGAACAATCAGACCACCACAGATCTCATCGAGGTTGATGGTGCTAAGGTCGACGGGGACCCTAAACGAGACATAGCCAACGTTGTCACGCCCGACAGTGAAACCGTCAACCTTCTGCCGCTGCATGCGGTTCATGTTCTCCAGGTCCTCCTGAGGGGGTTGCATCCAGTATTGACCAGGAGTGCTGTCAAAGCCATTGAGAACGCTGGCCTCGGGAGTTGCAGAATGGTCCTCCTCATGAACAATCGCGAGCTCTTTACCCTTGGCTTCCTCCATTTCGGGGGTCTTTGAACCAGAGGAACCGTTAGTCACTCGGGTCTGGCGAGGCGTCTCCTCAGCAGGGGGACTGGCGATGTCCTCGGGGGCAGGGAGAATGCCGCGGACGGGAGTTCCCTCATCAGATTCGACGTTGCTCGTGTCGAAGCTGACGCGCTTGGACAGCTTTCGGGCGCTTCCGTTGCTATCAACAGCCTTGTCCTTCTGGGGGGTGGAGAACAGGTCACTTCTAATGTCTCTGTTGATAACAAGCTTCTTCGAGCCAGTGCTGCCATACCAGCGAGGCTGGGAGCCACTGGAGAATGCGCCAGGAGCGAGGATGCTGTCCTCAGTGTTGAAGCTTCGGCGCAAGTTGTTTGTCGACATGCTCTTGCTCAGGCTGCCGCTGGAGCTCGAGCCGAGCAGGCTTCGGCCCAGAGTACCGGGGGTGCTGGAGATGCTGCTGGCAGGGCTGCCCGAAGGTGTTCCGTAAGTGCTGTACGAAAAACCGAAACCTCGCTTCTGGGGAGTGGCAAAGCGGGAAGCGGAAGCAGGGGCCAACTTGTACATCGGCAGAATCGAACTTCTCCTAGGTTTCGAGCTCCCATTAAGTGGCGTCGCAAGGGGCCCTGGATTTTGGATTTCGGTGCCACTCAGGCCGACGAACAGAGAAGGAGTACCATATGCGGAGACGTCGTTGAGGTTAGCAGTGAGTCCCTGCGGCGCGTTGCTGGCCTGGCTGTTGCCGAGCATTGAGTTGCCCATCTGCTGTTGTTGCTGATTGGTGCTGTTGCCGAACAGAGATGTTCCCTGTGCCTGGTTGTTCTGGCCACCGAAGAGGCCAGTTCCGGGACTCTGGTTTGTGCTCCCGAACAAGCCGGGCTTCTGTTGCTGGTTGTTGGCAGACCCGAACAAACCGGTTCCAGCTTGCTGCTGGTTCTGGTTGTTAGAGCCAAGTCCTCCGAACATTCCAGTTCCGCCGGTGTTCTGGGTGGTAGTGCTGTTGCCAAAAAGGCTGCCGCCGGTGGCAGGTTTGTTTCCGAACAAGCCACCGCCGGCATTGGCAGTATTGTTGGCCGCACCGAATCCAGTTGTGTTTTGCTGTTGATTGCTGTTACCAAAGAGCCCACCACCTGCGGCGTTTGCGGGAGAGTTCCCAAAGAGACCGGTTCCAGCTGGCTTCTGCTGGTTGTTCCCGAATAGACCTCCAGTCTGCTGAGTCTGATTGGGCTGGCCAAACAAGCCTCCGCCGGCATTCTGCTGCTGGGGCTGCTGCTGCTGCTGGTTGCTGGCGCCGAACAGACCGCCTCCGGCGGCTTGGTTGTTGTTGGTGTTGCCAAACAGGCCGCCACCGGCGTTGTTGTTCGGAGTACCAAAGGCGTTGTTTGTCGTGTTGCCGAACCCAGAGGGCGTCGTGGTCGCGGCAGCGCCGGTATTGCCGAAACTGAATCCAGTCGCAGGTTTGGGCTGGTTGTTGCTGGCTCCGAAAAGGCCGCCGGTGTTGGTGTTGTTCGTGGCGCCAAATCCAGGGGTGGTGTTGGTGTTTCCAAAGCCTCCTGCAGTGTTGCCGCCGCCAAAGAGGCCACCGCCGGCCTGATTTTGCTGGGGGGTGTTGTTGCCAAATAGGCCCCCGGCAGGCTTGTTAGCGGTCTGGCCAAACAGGCCACCTGTAGTGTTGGTAGCGGTGTTGGCACCGAATCCGCTGGTTCCAGTGTTGCCAAAGCCTGAGGTGGTAGTGGCTGCAGCATTGTTGTTGCCGAACAGGCCACCGGTGGTATTGGTTGCAGTAGCGCCAAATCCGGTGGTCGTGTTGGTGTTGGTGTTGGTATTGGCACCAAAGCCTCCTCCGAAGCCAGAGCTCACGCCAAAAGCACCGCCGCCGCTGGCATTACCATGTCGTCGTCCCTGAATATAATCCGCCAGTCTGAGTTCCTCAGACGACCACTTCTTGTAGGGATCCTGGAAGAGAATGTTTTGGAAAGCATTGGACTGGTTCGAAGTGCTGTTGGGCTCCTTCTCGGTGTGAGCCTGGAATGGGGTCGTCCCGGTACCAGGAGGGTCGCCAACAGCACCGCCGGTAAGCGTCGTGTTGTTGGAACCGAAGCCGCCTCCGAAACCAGAGGCAGTGTTGCTGGTGGTTCCGCCACCGCCGCCAAAGAGGGATCCGCCAGTGTTGGCAGTGGCACCGAAGCCGGTCTTGTTGGCAGTGTTTCCGAACATGCCGCCTCCAGAGGTGTTGCCGCCTCCAAACGCTGAGGTAGTGGTGGTTGTAGCGGCGTTGTTACCTCCAAAACCGCCGAAGCCTGAGGTAGTGGTGGTGTTCGCGGCGGGTGAGCCAAAGAGGCCAGCGCTGCCGGTGTTCGTGGTAGAGCCGAAGGCAGGCTTGCTTCCAAAGCCGCCAGCGGTCGCGTTCGATCCGAATCCACCTGTGAATGGTTAGCACATGAATGTCGCGTTAGTGTCCATGCTGTCGGTTCTCTCGATCGAAGATAACAGCGGTGCATCGGGGCATCAAACTTGCGTACCAGCTGATGAACCGAAGGTGCCTGCGGTGGTGTTGGCAGCATTGTTGCTACCACCGAAGAGACCGCCAGAGTTTGCAGGCTGGCCGAATCCACCGGTGTTGCTGGATCCAAAGCCTTTTGGAGTATTCCAGTCAGCACCGCTGCCGTCGAGGTCGTCCAGGAACCGATGGGAGGGGGAGCTTACCTGAGGTGGTGGCGGTGGTGTTGTTGGCAGCACCGAAGCCGCCAAACCCACCCGTGGATTGGTTGGCGGTGTTGTTATTGTTGGTGTTCTGGCCGAAGCCGCTGAAGCCGCCGCCGAAAGACATGTTGGCCGTCGAGGAGTCGCGCGGATCGGGGATGCAGGTGCGTGGCCAGATCCGAGCCTCAGAAACCCCGTCGCGCTATTGCCTCGGTCACGACGTCGAGGAGCTTCGCCGTCGAATTGATCGATTGACACAGGTCGTGCGCGCGCGCAGGCGGTCGTCTCAGGGTTTATCGAAGATGTATAGGCGAAATCCAAGCAGAAAGCTGGGTTCGCGCGAAGCTTTTTATGGCCTGGGGAAGGAGCGCGCAAGCGTTGCACCACCGGAGCCGACAGGGGAGAGTGCAGCACGGCGAGGGTGGTCAGGTGCGCGTAAAAGGCAGCAGAAGCCTGGAGCGGGCGGTGAAGAAGTAACGGTACAAAGGAGACAAAGGAGGGAATGGCCGCAAGAAAGATGCGGACGTGGGGAGGTGACGCCCTTTTTCACCTCAAGCTTGGTGGCGATGGGAGAGAGTGAGCAGTGAGGTCAGGTTCACTTCACCTGTTCAGCCCCAGCCAGCTTTTTTTTGGGCGGATTTTGCCCATTAGACGCTCGGTCACGGCTAGCTGCGTTGCTGCCTCAGACAAGAACTTTGCGCTTGATTGGCCTGATGGTGTCGGCTGACTAACGCCGGTCCAATGACAGCTGGCGGCTGGGCTACACGGAGGCAGAGTCACTGGTGCCTGCGTGCTGCCTGGCGAGGTACCTTGGGCGGAGGTACCCAAGGCAGACTTGCCCTGGCGACGGGCTTCGCCAGCTCAGCTTGGGGGCGCGTCCAGGTGGTCGCGTCGCAACTGAATGGAGCACGCTGGGCACTGGCACTGGCACTGAGCACTGAGCACTTCCCGCCGGGCTTCTCCTCCAGGCTCTTTGTCTTTGTTGGTTCCATCTCATCCATCCCGTCTGCCAACCACCTTTTCTGCGCCGCGCTCCTCCATTCCTCCACTCCACGCCCGTCTTGAGCTGTGCGACCGCGAATAGCTTCATCCGACTGTTGTTTTTTGCCTCCGCGGGCCCTTCCACCTGCTCCAATTGCTTGTTGAACCCGCCGCCGTCGCTTCTCGCGCTCTCTGCCGGCCATTCGGTCTCACATCTCACAACGCGACTCGCAGCAATGAATTCTCACACCACGCCGCGTCCTCCCTTTCCAGTGCGCTCATTAGCAGGCGGCACCGGCCATCCGCCTCAGTCCCGCCAGCCTATCGCCCCCCAGGTCTCATCCAACGACAAATACAACACGATTCCCGACGAGGATCGTGAGCACATTGATGAAGTCGTAGGTTCACAACTGCTAGCCGCCTCATGAGACAACTCAAACTCACATCACCGCTCTTTAGTTTGATCTGATGGACATGAAGAAGAAGGGATGGCTCAACAGCTACGAATTCAGGCACTCGCTCGCTGCCCTGGGCTTCGATATGCCCAAACCCGAATACTTTAGGGAACTAGAAGCCTATGGCACTCCTCCACCAGACTGGCAAGACCACAGCTGCCCAGTCAACCGCCTCTGCATATACCCCGACCAGTTCAGGCTATGCGCCGCCAAGCTATTGGCCAACAGAGACCCCCGAGAAGAGGCCACCAAAGTGTTCAACATGTTCGACTACGATCAGGATGGTATGATCGGCTTTGAAGATATGCACCGCCTAGCCCAGGACATCAAGGAGGAGAGAATCATGACGGACGAGGAGATTCGAAGTATGATTGAGCACTTGGATCACTCAGGGAAAAACGGCGTGAATCTCGAAGAGTTCATCCAGATGATGGAGGAGGCTGGTTAAAGCACCGTCATCGGAGGACAATGGCCACCTGGGTACCACCCAGGAACAAAACAACTCACGCCATTGACAAGCCACATTTCCTTTCGCCAAACACTCAGCTTGAAGCGACAAATACCAGGCCCGCGACGCCCCGTCGCAAAGTACAACCTTCTGCTAGCATCTAGATTTGAGGGTTGTAGGAGCTTGTCGCGTCAATCAAGCAGCCGCAAGGATTGCATCCCTTGCTTGACCGCCGTACGCTCATCAGCAGCAGCGTGGCGTTAGAGCAAAGAAATCTTTGGCGCAATAGTGACAAGCCGAGCCGCCCCGCGACACCAAGGAGCAGGCGGGGAGCTTCCAGTTTCGCTCGGGCATTAGGATACATTGACTGGGATGGTGCAAACAAAAAAGGGGGCAAGGGGTTTAGCTACGTTGGAGTAAATATGAATCAGATCTAAATTTTTGAATGTGGAAGGGCGCGCTGTCTAAACCCCCCCTGGGCCATCACACGAGCTTCCAATTCTCCGTGACAACTGAACCTCCCAAAAATCAACATTGGTTCGAAAGCCATAAATGTACTGTGAACAGGGGAATACCATTCTTCGCCTGTGCAAAAACCTGGGAATCGGGGTCGAAAAGGTGAAAAGGAGGAAGAAAAGGAAACGAGAGGCGGGCATCATGTGTGATGAAGAGAGAGACCGGCCCGACCAATTGACAGCATCGCTCACGTCTTTGGTTTACTGGTGCAGGTTTTAACATCAGAACTGGATCAGATCTTGGTTCTGCTGCTGGCGAGGTTGCTGAGCAGCGAAGGGGTTGTTGGTACCCTGGCCGTTCATGCCCGCAGGTCCAGTGGCCGCAGGGAGCTGAGTGCCGTAGCTGATGTTAGGCATGCCAGTGAACTGTTGTCGGAGGAAGGGGTTGTTGCCGGTGGCGTCGGGGCCGATCCGAGAGATGCCTGAACCAGCGCTGTTGACAAAGGTGCCCGGAGCGGTGTGCTGTGCGGGCAAACGGAGGTTTCCGGTGTTGCCAAAGGTATCCATTCCATCGCCAGAGGCCAGAAGCGTGTTGAGTCGGGTCTCGTGCTCGTTCAATTCCTTCTGGGGGGCGGTAAAGGATGGTTGCGCCTGGCCGAAGGAAGTCTGCTGCGGTAGCTGCAACTGTTGCTGCGGCGGCTGGGTATTGAAGCTGGCCAGTGTCTTTTGCTCGGGGAGCGAGCCTAGAGACGAAATAGGGTTTGGCTTGGGTGCCGCCGAAGGGTGGTTGAACTGGGCAAAGGGGTTGTTGGAGCCAGTCGGAGTGGGTTGCAATGACTGGGCCTGGTTGTTGGTGGTCGCCCAGGGGTTGTTGGTGCCAGGCTGCAAAGTTGGCTCTGGAGAGGCTGGAGAAGACAGTTGCTGCTGTTGCTGCTGCTGCTGCTGCTGCTGCAGGTACGGGTTGAATCCGGTAGGCTGAGGCTGGAAGGCCTGCAGGTTTTGCTGCTGTTGACTATAGGGGTCCAGCCCCATACCGGTCTGTTGCACCCCGTAGCCAGCAGTGTAGTTGGGTTGGAAACCCGCAGGTTGGTTCTGCTGGTAGCCGGTGTAAGCGTTGGCCACATAGCCGGTGGGTTGGTTCTGTTCGATGGGGTTGGCGAAGAAGTCGACGGGGTTTCCTTGCTGGTATCCCTGGTTGAAACCAGTAGGCTGTGGTTGAGTCGTCGGCTGGACGGGGTCGTCGTCGAACAGGGACGCAGCGTTGCTGTCCTCCAGCTCCTTGCGCCGCCTCTCCTCCTCTTCCTGACTCAGCTTGATGGCCTTTGCGAGGTCATCATCGTCATCGGGCGCCTGTCGGCTCTCTCGCTTTTTCCTGTCCTCCTCCTCCTGGTACCTGCTTGCCTCAAGGGCCAGTCGGTATTCAGCATCTTCCTCCTCGGTCATAGCCCTCCTCCCACCACGCCCTTCACGCCCTTCGCGGTGGGGTCGCCCTTGGGAGGAGGAAGAAGGCTCGGCGTGCTGGGGGGCAAACTCCTCGAGCCCGGTAACGCGCGACTTCCAAGTTTTCCGATCGCTTCGCTCCGCTCGCAGTCGTTCTTCGTCCAGAATCAGGGAAGTCAACTCCTTGGCGGCAACTCGAACTATGCAAGAGTTAGCACCTATCCCGCATAAGAGAACAATGTGCGCATACCATTCTGTCCTACATCCCTTCCCTCCTCGTCGACATACTGAAACTCCCGCAGGGTCTTGATGATGTAAATGCTCTGGCGGGCCCAAGTGACGACGAGCTCAGAGCCTTCATGGAGACAATAGTCGAGGACCTTGAGGGCCTTGAGGACGTGGCGCCAGTTCTTTCCCTTGTCATTCAAGCGCTTGTCGAGCATGTCCATAATTTCGTAGAATTCAGTGGAGCTAGAAGGGGACAAGCCGAATCAGTACCAGGATCGCGGAATAGCAAGACGGGTGGAACGGTCGCATACGTGTTGTAAGTCATTTGAGCAATTTCGCTCATCTGGGTGCCGGTTGGGCCCCATGGATCATTGCTGGTAGCTGTTGGAGACGGGAGTCAGCGGGGATGGTTCGATGGTGAGGTCGTAATGGAGTGCCAACCTTCTCGGACCTTGACCTGGGCACTGGAGTAACCCTTGGTCACGTTTTTGACGCTTCGCATTACCTTCGACATGGTGGGCGATTTGTGTGGTCGGCCGGAGAGGGTGGGATGCTGCGGCTGGCAGAAGCGTTGGGCTTAGGGGAGGAGGATGCGTCCTGGGCGCCGACGAGTCGGCAGGGGCGCGATCGGTCGTCGGACGGATCGACGATTTGGAAAAGAGATGGAGGCTAGTCCTGCGACTCGTGGTGTCACAAATGCAGCCTCGAATATGACGCGCACGGGATGGCGACGTTGGGCGGAGCGGATGTCGTATAGGAGGGGAAGGGGGAAATCCAATCTCGGAGAGTCACGAGACGCTCAATCCTAAGTCGACGGCGACGGTATTGCGATCTCGAGATGCAGAATCGGGGGCGGGTGGTGAGGATTGCGTTGGCCTGCGGAGAGCTGTCGAGCGGTCCGGGAGATGGTATGTGGGGAGGTTGGAGGTTGGAAGTTGCGGCGTTCGTGGGGTGACTGACTGAGGCTGGCTACCTTGGGAGATGAGGCCGGGGCGGAGGAAGCAGCGCACAGCGGACGCTAGAGGGGGAGAGACGGAGATGGAGTTGGCGAGATGGGATGTTGAGGGAAAGTTTTTGGCGCAACGCGCGTCGATGTGGTGGAAGGAGACGGAGAAGGTTTCTAGCCGAGACGGGCGGCCTGGACGGAGATGATTGTGCTCTCGTTGTCACTGGCGGTGGTAGTGAGTGGTGGAATGGACGGCGCTGCCAGTTCATCAGTCCGGTCGGGGAGAGCGGCGGCGAAAGCGAGGGTGGCTGCGCAGCCAGCCTGATTACGTACTATGGGGCAGTGGATGGTGACAGAATAGCTGGCCAGCTGGTGCGTTGACGCGTAGATGTCCTAGCTTTTCCTTTTTGTCACCCGGTACAGATTCAGGCAAGGGAGTCTCACTCTAGGTACTTCGCTAGGTCACCTAGAGTGCCCCTACGTCACGGGGAGCCACACCACCACTCATCATTCGCCCCAGCCACGTCGCCAAGATGGGCATCCATCTTTCATGCGCCCGACTGACAACACTGGAGCCATGTCCCGGCTAGGCCGCCATTTATCCACTTTCGAGCCCAGAACATGTCTGGAAGGTGACCACGATGCGCCCAGGAAGTAGATGTTTCTTGTTAGTTGATTTTTCCGTATGTCTTTGGCGCTGCAGTGCTGGGTGGCTCGTCGCCAACATAGATATCTAGTAGACTGACTACCCGCAAATGAAGATATTGGCCAGGTCGAATTGACCACAACGAAGCTCAGTTGCCCTGAACACTTACATAATTTCTGTCCTCGAAACATCTCACAACAAATCGTTGCCGGCACTTTCGTCCTAGTATTTGCTATACTCATCTCAGCTCTCTGTGCCCTAAGATATGTAGCTTTTCTAAGACCACCCCTGTCTCACCGAACTCTCCCGCAACCATGAGCATTGTTCCTGTAGTAAAAACAACCCACCTACCCAACCATGTAAAGCACCATTGCTCTGTTCGAGAGTCCAAAAATATGTGACTGAACACTCCTTTGTGTGTCTAAGTACAATCAATGGCTGTCCCGCTCCCCATAATACACTTCAAAGCCATGTTCACTCCAGCTCTATCACCCGAACAGTCTTGGGCCACAAAGAAGATATATTCCTTGGTTGAAACCATGTGATTTACCTGTTATATAAAAGACTAGTTTTTCTTCTCAAACTATGATTCTGAAGCAGTTCAAAACATTTCGATCCTCCATTATACTCCTTAACCCCTCCCCCTAACCGTAACCCAGACCAGTTACAATGACAGCTTCCAAACCGTTTATACGACCCGTGCGCGGCGAGCCGAGATCGAAACAGCCAGAAAGGAACGACGATTTCATCAAGAAGGCGATTCAACAATGTGTTCGACCCAAACTGCCGCTCCAATCAACACGGCCAATTCTCAACTACAAGACCAGAGTGAGAGACAAGAAGGAGAAGACACTCCAAAAGTTCATCCTGCCTCTCCTTCACCTAAGACCTACACTTACGCCGCAAGTTCAGCGCATGCCGGCTCCGCTAATTCCCCAGCAGCACCACCTCGCGAGACGGCTCGTTTCGTTGATGAGATATCAGATTCTAGGTCCTCTAGATTCACCTTTGATCGCCGCTACGCTGACTACTCAGAAGATTCATACAGCAAGACGGCTCATTTCGTTGATGATAGACGGAATTCCAGGTCCTCCAGATACACGCCTGGTCGTCGCTATGCTGACTACTCAGAGGCGTCGTACGGTGAGACCGAGTCTATTGCCTTTTCCAGACGATCATCCAGGCCGTTTAGGCGACACGGTCAACGACCTACACACAGGGTTGGAAAGCCAAGAAACTGCCCCCCCGTGAGGAATGGAACGCGGGTTTCATGGAAAGAATTCGATTGCCACCGCACCACGGAGGCCTACACCTCTCTCGCATCCGGTGTGTCGATCCTTGTGGAGATGCGAGACACCGACTACCGTCAAGATTCTATAAATCTTGAACTAGGAACCATAATATCTGCGGCCCATCATACGCAGGGTCGAGGGGATATCGTTGATCCCTACAATCCGAACCTGACGTGGTCGACCTTCGGGCCCGTCCACTCGAAATACCGAAAGATGTTGGTTTTTGAGAGATGGGGTGAGCATTTTAATTGCCTCACCATCTATACCTACAACGGTAGAGGCCTTGGGTCCTATGGCGCGAATAGGCTACACCGCGAGGACATCTCCGACGAGTATATTGGTATCCGCGAAGGCAAGAAACATAATACTAACATCAAGACCAAAACCGAGGCGCGTGACGAATCCTCCCATAGACCTCTGACCGCTTATCGACACCGAAATTGGCCGAATAACCGGAATTTCATCTCCGATGCGTCTTTTATCAAAATTACAGAGCAGCATATTCACAACGCAGGCGACAAGTGTTCAATCGAAGGGCATGTCGACCCGGCTGACTTGATAAGACTGTTAGAAACGCGCAAGGAAATATCCGAGATAAAAAGGCTCAGTACAATAGCTGAGATAGAGGCTCGATCCGGTGTCGGTCTTGCAGACTATTGAGTTGTGGTAAGGGATGTATGTGCTTGGGTTGTATGGGGAACCTGACATCTGAATCGGCTGGGAATAGGAGGACATATACATATACGGCGTTTGCAATACTTAGTTTGGGTTGTAAGCATGGCTGGCAAGCTGGCACTGGAGTCTAGCGATGCCACATATACTAGACTATATATTAGAAGGAATTTATTTCCGCGTTTTACCGAATTTGAGTTCTTTCTCATGGGCAAATTGCTGAACATGCTTTCCATCCCTAGTTCTCCAACATGTAATTTTCAGACTGCGTTCTGGAAGCTAACAAACCAAAGACTCAGAACTCTCAGTGTCACGGAGCAGACAAATATGTGTTGGCAGATCTATCACCAATCTGCGGGGCACTGGTCCTGATGGATTCGCACCAGGGGCGGGGCGAATCGAGCTTCAACGCAAGGGCTGTTGAGTAGTTACCCTTAAGTCTGCTTTCCAGTATTGTGGCTTGGACGTGGTAACCGACTGAACTAAGAAGCTTGAAATCCATAAACATTGAATTGACCAAAGACCGATATGAAACATCTATAAAAGTCCAGCCCAATGTAAAATGACACCGGCCCCCCATCTGTATGTGACCAGCCTAACACCCTCCAACGCAGGTTTCCTTGCAACCATGCGGATCGGATCTAGGGCCTGACTGGCTAGACCAGCAGGCATCAGTATGTACCAAGAAGATTGCCCTCCTCTCTCGTCACCCCCGGAAGCCCTCCATACGCTCTATCGTCGGGTGCGATATTTGTGTACATTGTAAGCCCCGTTGTTCTATACGGATATCTCCCTACTCGAGGTGGGAAATCACTTTTGCCAGCTGCGGAACGTGTCCATGACGGTGGTGAAGACGACCAGCAGAATACCGCCTCCAGGACCGAGACGCAGGACCTAAAGTATAGTGATTAGCACGATGGCTGGGCTCGCCGAGTCAGGACTCATGACTCACCTTGGGGAGAAAGCCCTTGTAAAGAGCAGAGAAGCCCTCCTCGCGAGCGACGGTAACGACGGAGGGGAAAGCCCAGTTGTACTTGGGGGTTACTCCGGGGACCTTGGGGGTGTTCTGGATTCGGCTCTTGACGACGTCCAAGGGGGTGTTGAGAATGGTACCGACGGTGCCACCAACAGCACCAGAGAGGAGGTCGTTGCCCATCTTGCCCTGAGGGCTCTCAGCCTTGGGGAGAAGCTGTCGGACTTGGAAGATGCAGCCGAAGTAACCAGCGTTCCAGAGGATATGGCGCCAGAGGGTGCTCTCCAGACCCTGGTACATGGCGAGGGGACCCTCGGCCTTGATGGTCTTGGCGACAACGTCGAGCATGCCATTGTACTTTCCGGCGGAGGCCTTGTCCTGGAGGCGGATCTTGACGAGCTCGAAAGGGACGACGACGAAGGACTCGGTGGCACCAGCAGAGGCACCGGTGAGAATCGAGACGGACTGGTTCATCTGGGTGAGGCCGAAGGCGTTGCGATAGAACTTGCCCCACTCATCGTTGGCGGCGAACTTGGTCGCACGCTTGGGAGCCTCCATGAGGATGGGCGCGGAGATGCCACGGTAGAGGCGGGAGAAACTGGCGCGCGGTCAGCGGCGTGGTCGCACGATGCGAGGGATTGGCGCAAGCAGTACCCCTCATGCTTGATAATCTTGCGGAAGCAGTCCAACATGCCATTGTAGGCATCGGCGCCGGTGGCATTGGCGGACTGGAGTTGCCTGGTACTGTCAGCAATGGACCGCTCGGTAGGAGTGCACTCGGTAGGCCGTACACTCGGGTCTTGACGACATCAAGAGGGTACCTGGGAGCACGTTAGCATCGGGTGGTTGGAGGACTGAGTGGGACGCGGGGATGTCATACATGACCAGAATCTACACCGGACGAGGGATTAGCAGTGATCCCAGGAGCATTGGCAGCTGGCGCGGGCATACCTCCGAGACACCGGCAATGGCGCCTGGTCACGAGTCAGTCAAAGCATCTCGACGAGGCGGATCGGGATGGGCGAGGCGGCAACGAACCTGCGGCGAACTGGTACTGGAAGGGGAGGGGCTTCTCGTCGGTCGACATGATGGCGATGGGTCGGACTGGACACTGGGGGGACAGAGGGACAGACAGACGGGGCTGAATCGAAAGAGAATGAGAGAATGAGAAAACCCGGAGCTGAGGAGGATGAGAAGGAAGAAAGTCAGAGCAACCTCCGAGCGAATACCGGGCCGGGGAGGGAATTTGTTGGTGGTGGTGGTCAGGCGTCTTATCGGGTTTAGCGATAACACGCCGAAAAGACCCCCCCACAGTCCGCGTCCGTGGTCGGGCGCCGCCGCGCGACACTGCGACAGATGGTACAAGCTAGCGCCTACAGGATGTGGAGGCACGCGCAGCGTCCGAGATGTCAAAGGCGTCCAGACGGCCCAGTACCGCATGTTGCCGGCGGCCTTGCTTTTTTGGCCGTGCCCTGCGACGACGGTGGGACCGGGCATGTTGGTTTTCGCCGGATCCATGATGATTTTCAGGCTGTGTCCGTCTCCGTACGAATAGGTAAACTAGTCTAGACCCCAGACCCAGAATATACGAAGCACGGGGATCAATTGAGAGAGTCTGGGGGTGGGTTTCCTTTCTTCCAGCGCGTCCAATTGCTCGTGGGGTGTAAGCGTTGTACTGTACTTCCATTGTTGGACACCAATGCCCTCACCGAGGACCCCGAATCACCTCCCGCCATCCGTCACCGGACGTGAGGCTTACACAATCAGCGCTGCCCTGTAAGACAATGCGGCCGTGCGACACGGCAAAACGAACAGCATACAGGCGGCATGCGTCCGTACCTGGATGGCGAAATGTCGGCATTGGAGTGGCGCGCAAAAACCCTGGCTTGCCCTTGTCCCTGCAGGGCATTCAACTCTCGGCTACTTGGCCCTGATAGGCCCTGCTAACAAAGCCTCCACCACCGCACAAGACCGGCAACGACGCAACGTCACTGGAAGCGCTCGCGGTGACTTGCCGGTTGTGCATCCCGAGCCGAGTGAGCGAGCGAGAGGCTAGAGCAGGCCAAACCACTCTCCAAATCCGGGCTGGCATCCCCCAAATCGACTTCGGGATTCATCGTCACAGACACCTCGCCTTCTTCGTCCTGACCGAAACCCCGCCGTGTCGATGCTCACCGGTCACCGGTCACCGGCGTCCCGGCGTCCGGCCCCGTCGACCGAGCGGAAGTTGGCCCGATGGGGTCTAGCACTGACCACCTGGCACGTCTCGGACCTGGGGAGATGGGGATTCATCTTCACGTTGGACCAGATGTCGAAAGGTTTTCTGGTGGTTCGGACCCAGTTTCCCAATCACACCCAGCTTTGGGCTGTCTCAATCCCCTTCGTCCTTTTTGTCCTTTCCATCCATCCATGAGACGTGACTGGTGAGATCTTGAGCTTGGACTCGAGCTCAAGCTCAAGCTAGAGCTCAGGCTGAGCTGGAGGTCGAACATATCCCGTCCCCGGGAGATACGTAGTACGATGTACTTCAATGACCACATCAGGTCAGGCCAGCTCCGTGAGCTCACATCGTCAGCTTCTGCTCTCGGACCCATCCGTCACTGCCAATCCAGTTGTTGGATAATTGCCTATCTATCCACGTGCAGTGCTGGCGGCGGGGCGTCCTGCATCCGATGGACAAAACGCTGTGGTGAATCTTCATCAGACACTGGACTGAAAACATTCCTTCTTCTCCCGTCTTCACCCCGAGTTCTCCACAGACCAATTTGCTATGGAAGGATCCGATCCTATCGCCAGGACTATTCACAGTCCGGTGCATGTACGAAGTGATGGCAATCCCCCGCGTTGCCCCGTCCCTCTTTATTCTTACACCCACATGTCCTCGCTGGCCTGGACCCTGGAATACTTGCTTTGTCGCGTGCATCGAAACCATCCAACTGGATGACAGCGATGCTGCCGCCGCCACCTTCCGATCACATGAGATCTGATCGGAATCCATGAGCCACGCTGATGCGTGTTGCAGAGCTTTCTACGATTTGCCTCAGCAGCAAATAAGACGCCGGTACCAACCATGTGCCGTCGCAAAAGGAACGCAGCGCAAAGCCCTATCCACCCTCCAATCCGGCACACCGTGAAGGCGTGGGCTGCCATTGGCCCCGTTCATCGGTAGGGTTTCTGGTTCCAGCGGTTTGCAGCCTCAAGGGCGTCCGCGGATAGGTGCCCGCCACTGGAATCCAGGCGCTGTGGGAGCTTTAAGTGCTGGTAGTGGGGTTAGGTGCAGGCAGTACCCGGAAGCTGGTGCTGACGCGCACAACCGGCCCCTCGGAAACGTATGGAAGCCATTTCTCGGTATGACACTTCGCGACCTGGCATCTTGCTCCTCGATATCCTTAATTCGCTCTGCGCTGTGCGTCGTCGACCCCTATCGCCATCGTCCTAGCACATCGGCATCAAGATAGTACATTTTCCGCTCCAAGCCTGGCTCTAACGCGAACCGAACACCACATCTGCTCAAACGATTTTCGAGTTCCTATTCCAAGGTGGCAACTTACACCCCCGTCGAACCCATCACGATCCATCGCTTGTACCGACACCCGCTGCCTCGCCCGCTGCCTCGCCCGCTGCCTCGCCCGCTGCCTCGCCGTTCACGACACACCGCGCTCGCCGCCCCTTCCCGAGTTCTCCGGCGCCTCTAAATCGCACCTTTAAACAAGCCGTGATCCACCGAGACTCACAGCGAGGTGCCGTTTCGAGCGCTTGGGATAGTGTCCTCGACCCCCCCGCCCATGAGTCACCTACTGTGGAAATACTACTGGGAAAACGATGTCGACAAGTTTCGGCGTCTGCTGGCCCCTACCAGCTACAATACCCAGAATGTGTCTAAAAGCCCTGCGATAGGCGGGAGCAGCTTCCCAGCTATAAGCCCTGGTGGTCATGGCACCTCGCCCCGACCTGTCGCGAAACAGCGACGAGCTTCGGGGCATCCCCAGACCCCAGGGAAATCAAAGGACTCGAATCTGAACCTCGGAAGATCCGAAGTCAACAGCCGCGATTATGCTGGCTTGACCGTCTTGCTGCGAGCCGCCTCCTCGACCGACCCCAACGCTCGCGATTTTGTCCAGGCTCTCATTAAGCACCCTGCCATCGACCTCTACGCTCAGGACCCGGAAAGTGGTTGGAATGCCCTTCACCGGTCTTTGTATGCTGGAAACGTTTCGATTGCGCGCCTACTGTTGGAGAGGGAGCGCATGGATTTGACCAGCCACCACCTCAGTTCTATAAACAAGGTCGGCCTTTTAATTAAGACAAAGGACCACGAGGGCAACAGCCCCTTTGACGTTTACAACTCGACAATCGCAGCGCGGTCTCTAAAGAGTATCGAGGAGGCGAGCAGCTCAGATAGTGACTCAGATAGTGGTGACAGTGTTGGTGATGGGTTGCACCAGTGAGTGACCTCGATCTTTCTCTGTGGCCTATCTAACCTTTTCATAGCACTGCCAAGGCTTCTCATGGCGGCCACTTTTCTATTGGTGGCGATGAGCTCTTCGTGTTTGGCAGCAACAAGAATGTGTCGTTGGGGGTTGGCGACGAGGATGATCGCCACTACCCCGAACGCATCCACCTAATACGGCCGGACCATCTCCTGCGTTGGTTCTACCACTCCCACCTTGCTCAAAACGATGTGGATGATTCTACTTCCCTACCAGAACTTGGGGAAATTCCAATCTTGATTCAGCATCCCCCGCTGGTGATTCAGGATGTGGTCATGTCCAAACTCCATAGTGCCATCCTCACTACCGACCCGGTCTCCAACCTCTACATCTGTGGCGTTGGGCGAGGCGGAAGGCTTGGACTCGGGGACGAGAACACGCAGTTCAAATTCGTGCCAGTGCAAGGCCCATTTGTGGACAGAAGGATCCACCACATTGCACTTGGACAAAACCACACCATGGCTGTCGCTGGCAACGGAGAGCTTTGGACCTGGGGCTTGAACTCCAACTCGCAGCTGGGATACGTCCTGCCACCTCCCATGAAGGCAGACGAGGAGCCCATGAGCCTTACTCCCCGACAGGTCTTTGGGGCTCTCAAGAAGGAGAACGTGTTGGGTGTTGCCGCATCGGCAAATCACTCTGTTGCCCACACAGGGTCCTCGTTATACACATGGGGTCGAAATGTGGGCCAACTGGCTCTCATGGACGCCGATTCGAGGTCGCTCGACATGCAGCTCACGCCCAGGAAGGTTGCCGCTTCTCTCTTGGCAGCTCCGATCGAAATGGTTTCGGCGATTGACAGGGCGACTACGTGTCTGCTTTCCAACCATACAGTTTGGGTCTTCAGCAACTACGGCTATAACCTAGTCAAGTTTCCAGTCCCTGACGCTCTTTCGAACCACAGTTTGACGACATCGTCTTACTCTCATCGGTACGACCCAGGTTGGAGGGACATCAACTACATCACTTCAGGGGGAGAAACGATCGCCGCGGTAACAGCACGCGGAGACCTTTTCACGTTACACCTTGACCAAAAGGGGGACGCGGGCCAGTCTGCAGCATCCACTACCAATCCAGTTAAAATCAAGAGTGCGTTGACACAGCCTCTGTGCATCTGGGATTCTCGCAAGGATGGCGTGGCTTCAGTAGATGTTGGTGAACATGGCTCAGTCATCATCTGTACTGCGTCAGGGGCTGTTTGGAAACGAGTCAAGCGGACCAAGGGGAAGAATGCCGCCTTCGTTGGGTCAATGGACATGAAACAGAAAGATTTCAAGTTCCAGCGAGTACCATACATTACCAACTGTGTTGCTGTCCGAAGCTCCATTTTTGGTGCTTTTGCGGCTATCCGAACCGACAGCAAGGTGATGTCCGAGGAAATTGAGATTGCCGAGAAGGCGCTTCTGGAGGATGTTAGCTCCTTGCTTTGCCTCCGCGACCTCGAAGCCACCGAGCCTAGCAGCGAGATCAAAAAATCTCGAAGGGCATGGGATGCGGCTATTGTAAGGGAGAAAAGGGGGTCGGTTCCTCATGAAATTTTACGGTCGGAGAATATTGAGGCCGACTTGTTGCTCTGGCTGCAAGTCAACTCATTTCAACATGAAGACCTTGACGTTTTGGTGTGTACGTCGTCATCACTAGAGATTCGGATACCCGTTCATGGTTGGGTGCTTGCCGGACGAAGCTCCATCCTACGTGAAGGGCTGTCAGAATTTCGCAACAAAAGAACCGTTGTGAGCACGGAGGCTTTCCGCATCGAGGCGGCTCAGGGCAAGATATTGTTGACCTTGTTTGAGGTTGATATCTACACCGTTCTGAACATCATTGTCTATGCTTACCAGGACAAAATCATCCCGGTGTGGAAGTACACACGGGAGGCACCGCCGTATGCCTTTCGGTTCCGCCACATCCGGACTGAGGTGATGAAGGTAGCAACTCATTTCTCTATGCCGAAGCTAGAGACCGCTGTTCGACTACAAACTGGAGTGGAAACGTCTCTCGATGCCGACTTCAAACAAGCCATTGCCCATCCCAATTTCTTCGACGACGGTGACGTTGTCCTTGAACTGGATGGAGCCGAAGTTACAGCCCACAGCAAGCTCCTGTGCCAGAGATGTCCCTTCTTTGAAGGAATGTTCAACGGTCGGTCTCAGGGTGGGTGGCTCTCTGGCCGCCGCGACGGGCTGGACTCGACCGACGATGTCAGGGTTGATCTCAACCACATCAACCCTGATACGTTCCAATACGTGCTCCAATTTATATATGCCGACGTTGGGCAGGAGCTGTTCGACGATGTGGCGGTAGCTACAATTGACGACCTATCGGACTTGGTCTTGGACGTTATGAGCGTCGCCAATGAGCTCATGCTTGACCGGCTCTCACAGATCTGCCAGTCTTTGATTGGAAAGTTCGTCACGACAAGGAACATTGCCAACCTCCTCAACGAAATCAGCCCTTGCTCGGTGACGGAGTTCAAAGACACGGGGCTAGAGTACATCTGCCTCCAGCTCGAGTCAATGCTCGAGAACCACTTGATCGATGACCTAGATGAAGATCTACTTTTGGAGTTGGACGAAGTGGTCCGTGACAATCAGCTTGCCCGACTTCCCTTCGCACGGAGCGGAAGAGCTGAATTGCTACTCCACGAGAACAACCCCTATCTCGCCGCCGACATTGACGAAGAGCGGCAGTTGAGAGTCAAGGAAATTGCATTCAAGATGAGCCAAAAGGAAGATGAAAAGAAATTGTCCTCGTCTTACAAAGCACGTGTAGGAAGCCTGGATGACTCTCTTCCCATGCACACTCCAGACAGATCTGGCCGGAAGTCGAGAGGCGCTCGCAATGAGCCCTTCAGCCCCAGTTTACGACCCAGACAATCTCAAGGCGACCTTATCTTTGACATGGACGAAGAGGATGGTACTTCGCTCACCAGCCCGCAATCGCCAATTTGCCAACCCTCAAATCCTCGACTGCGCCTTGATGCTGAAGATATTCCACAACTTCCCAAATCCTGGAGAGAATCGAAAGGAAAAGGCATTGCGGATATCTTGCAGAGCCCGTCGCCAGACTCATACTCTCTGTCACCCGATTTGAGGTTGTCTAGAACAAGGGATTCGAACCCAGCAGGGAGTGCGATACCCAAGCCAGGCAGCCCCTGGGCGCCTGCGACTCTAGCAACATCGAAGCTGGATTTGCGGGGCATCATGTCTGAGACGTCGTCTAAGTCTGCGCTGACGACAGGTCTCACGGAGCAGAACACGAAAGATGCAGCCATGAGCAAGCCACAGACAAAGGTGTCGCAAAAGGAGCGAAAGAAGCAACTTCAAATGCAGGCGGCGGCGGCACAGGATGCAGCCAAGAATGAGATGGCTAGCCGGGCAGCGTGGGAAAGGGTGCCGGCCGGTGCGCAACCAGCCCCTTGGAAGGCGGTTAACCCAACGCCAAGGATATCGGTGGAGGACGCGATGGCAATGGAGTCGAAGATGTCTGGGGCGGTCTCGGCCAATGCCAAACCTCTTGTGGCTTCTGAGACGAGAGGCTATTCGGCAACACGGCGTACCGCGTCACCCGACACAAGATTTCCGGGACAGGGCCGAGTGAGCAGCTCCCCCACCGTGGTCGCGGGGCCATCGCCGGACCAAGCCAAGAAACCACTGGTGCCACATTCCCGGTCATACATTACACAGGCACCCAAGGCAGAGGCGACTCTTGGGCTAAGCATGGAGGACATTATTGGACAGCAGAAGCGCGAGCAGGAGCTGGTTAAGGAGGCGGTTGCGAAGCGGTCGTTGCACGAGATCCAGCAAGAGCAAGCGTTCCAGGAGTGGTGGGATCAGGAGAGCCGACGGGCTCAGGAAGAGGAGGGCCGACGGAAGACTAAGAGCAGAGATAAGGAGGAGAAGGGGCTGAGACGGGGCGGTCGCCGTGGCAGAGGCGGCAAAGCCAAGACCGGCGGCGGCGAGTCGATGGCGGATGGCGGACAGAGCGGGGGCGGGGCCGGAAGCGGAGGGGGGAGCGGAGGTACCAGCAAGAGAATGAGCACAGGTACACGCGGTGGAGGGAATGCATCTGGCAGAGGGAAAGGCGTCAAGGGAAGAGGCGTCAAGTCTTGAGACCCACGGACTATTTGATTTGCTATAGAGGAATACCCTAACATGGACTCCTGATTCCAAAACGGGGACCCCACGCCCAAAATACGAGTCTCAATCCTAACTATCCCAACTTCTAACCCTATCCTTTTCTTTCAATTTTCTTAGCAAGAGTATAAGGTCCAAGGTAAAGCTGCCATTGTTGCGAGACTTTAGCTAACTCACTCGCAGGGATGCGTCTTGGCGAGCAAGAATGGTGGAGGGTCCCTATTGTGGAATCGGGGGTCCATGTTAGGCCATTCGCTTTAAGGGATCGTAGCACTCGATAAGACCCATTGAAGGGAATTGGGTGGGAGTGGAGTTTACGGATAGTCTCCCCTTTTATACACTTCCGATCGAATATACCATCTGGGTGGTCAGTCGACATGCTGGCCTGTATATGGCCTGGAGAGTATTCACACGATAGGAGGTGGTAGAAGCGTAATGGATGGTAAAGCGAGTAACAGCGTGTAAGAGAACCCCAATAAGATGGGCCTACCTGCTCTTGGCGTTTCACCCTCCAGGTTACGATCATCATAACATCAGTAGCATCTCGACAAGCAGCTGACATGCGAGATCCGGGCACAGCACGAGAAGGATGGCCCACGTGAGCAGGTCGACGTTGGGATGGAAGAAGAGTACCAAAAGCGTGCACATGTTAGACTACAGTAGGAAGATAAGACAGGAAAGGAAAGCGGGGAGCGGCCGGGCGATAACAGGAAACAGCTGGCCTGCGGGCCTTGAGTGGCTCGATGGCCGCGCCGCATCCATCGCCACGGACGAACCGTCGATGGTGTTTCCGCATTCGGAGACGGGCAGCTTATCAGTTCGAGGGATGGTCAGATAGGGAGGAGGGTGAGAGGGTGAGTGAGAGCGAGAGGGAGGGTCAGACAGGGAGCGGGGAGGAGAGAGATAGGATGCCACAGTACCGTGAGCAGACGAGGTACCTATTAACGTGCCTTGGGTACCTGGATTGGAGTCATGGTGAGAGCCATTGCGAAAGGAGAGTGATTAATGAGTCAATGCCGTGGAGTTGATGCATGCAGCATTGAGCATTAAGCCTCCTGGATGCCTGGGAAGATGCCTACGAGAGAAGAGAGAACCTCTGCTTGCCTGGTTGCCGGCGTGGCCCACGAGATGGACGAGGTGTGGTTGGATGGTTGTCGACACAAGCTAATCACAGCGCAAGAAAGTCAGCACACCCCTGCAGGAACTTCCAGGGTGCGACGCCTATGAGGCCCACTGAGCGACGACCAAAGCGCACTGACCCTTGGGGGGTTTTTGGGGGCGACCACCTCACAGACCATCTCCAGCCATGGAAGCGAAGCCCCAGCTCCGATAATGGGCCGCTCACACAAGTAGACCACAGGACCAATGCTCCTATCTCTAGCCTCCATCGAGGTACTGTACCTCCCTCCCGTCCTCTATGCGCTTCCCGCTGCTTGACTCGGGGCGCTGCACCGATCGCTGCATGGACATTAGCCCTCAACTCTCTTCCCTCGCTCCGGCCCATCATCGCATCATATCAATTGTCTCCTCGGCATTGCTTTGTTGGTGGTTTGGTCCGTACTGTACTCTAGCCGTTCCTCCGTCTCATCACTCCCTGGGGCGCTTGCTGCGGCGAGGCACTGCGCTGCACCAGACCTCCATCCCAAGTCCCTCTGACGTGCGGCTCTAGCCGATGACGACAGCCCTCCGTCCAATCCATTCGCCGCCGCCCATCACGAGGACCTTGTGCTTGTGCCTGTCTCCCACAACACCGTGACCTCGAGCCTGGAACAGCGCCAGCAGCTGGGTCGTTCTCGTCTTCTCGGCAGCGTCTGCTCTTCCTTGCATCCATCCTTCACCTCTGCCCTCTTGCGCGCCTCCTCCGTCTCCAACAGCTCCCGCCGCATCTTCCATCTCGAATCCCGATTCCCGCCCCCGCTGGGACCCCGATACCGATACAGTCACAAGTCCGCCTTTCCATTCGCTGGCCGCCGCATCAACCACACACTTGTCGCCCACCCCCCCGGTCTCTTT
>JABSTB010000702.1:0-33574 GCA_013756995.1 Neonectria neomacrospora | reverse complement strand
CTTTTTGCACCCCACTGTATCAGATCATGCGCAGGGGTAACGAGATTAAAAGTCTGAATATGGCTAGCTTGCATTCTGCATTCGTCGGGGCAGGGCAGACCATATTTTTTCCATTGAGGCCAGCAGCCTCAAGGGTTCTACGGAGTTTGGGAGTATCAGTTCAAGGATCAAAGAACTTTTCTAGTGTACTAGTGAGAAGTGCGCTTTCAGATTGGGAGACAAGAATTTGATTACCGGTGGGACATGTCTTGTCAATAACGGCAAAGAAAAGTCGAGGAGTCGCCCAAGCACCGCTCTAAGGCGCCGAGACCGACAAAGTCAGTCGCCGCCACTCATGCTGATGGTCCTTGGGATCCAACTCCTCAATGACATCTTGTGATAGACTGTTGTATGTAGCATAGTCTCGGGGCTTCCAGGCCTCTCAAGCTCTAGTCTGACAACTTTGGAGTCCGCCCCGTGAGCCAGCCGCTCCCGAATTATGTCAAGAGGCTCGTCCTGTCACTGCGGGCACGGCCAGATGGCCCATAGTACGGCGTCCATTCGTCAATATCCCGTGTATTTACTACGTCTTTGCCCTCTTGTTTAGCTTCTTTGAGAACACACTGGACTAAATCTAGGCGTCCACTGAGAAACGGCGATGTAAAGAGGCCCTCTCCCGATAACGTTAGTTTCAAAGAGCTTGGCGTCCTTGCTTAGTAGCAGTTCGACACGGCCAGCTCGTGTTGACGCCAAACTTGATCATCTTGACGAGGTAATTGATCACAGCCTCCTTTGTTTCACTAGCTAAATGATGTAATACAGCATGAAGCGAGGACCCTTGAGGAGCCCGGTAGATGGCTGTTGTGTTAGCCCCTCACTTCCAAAGTAGCTTTAATATGTCTAGGGATGCGAAAGAGTATGCAAATAAGAAAGAGCTGCCGAAACATTCCATATTGACGTTGATTTCGGCCTCGATTCCCATGGAGTACTCTGACATCTCTGTGTTGACCTTGGCAACCGCCATGAAGAGAGCCGTGTGGCCGTCTTAGTTTGGACTGTCTACTATAGCTCCCCCTCCGATCAGTGTCTTGACGAGCGGAAGGTTTTTACCTCTCGACACGGCCAAGGAGATAATTGACCCTGTTTTGTCGGCGTACCCAAGCTGAGCAATGCTGCTTGAAGAGTCGGTCAAGTTACTGAGTGTATACTATGACCGGGAGAGAGACGGAAGCCCGGTGGACAGATGGGTCAAATCACTAGAATACTCCTCATCAACGTCCGCGACAACTTCAAGCTCGATCATAGACAGCGGTCGAAGCGAGTGAACCAGGAGTTCGACTACTCCATGTGGTCACTCCAGTTCCACAAGAATGGTAGGAAAGGAACAGCTGAAACATGTCTTCTCGCCTGGGAGGTCGGTTACTGTTGTCGGAAATAACAGTCTTGAGTCCTTTAACACCGGCGACGTGGTTCGAAAATTGCATAAACTCCGGGACTATTTCTCGCATCTCGAGGTCTTCTCTCCATGAATTAAGCAGTTGTTCGAGAAGACCGATGTCATTGTCGACTAAGGGATGTTCCCTTATCAGCTTCCAAACATCGAAGTTGATAGTAGGAGTACTGGTCTTCGCAGCATCTGAATAATCACTATTAGTTGCATAGCGTTTACCTTATGCTACAGTGTTTCTGCCGGCTTCAGGGATCATCTCCGTCCATCCATCCAGACCATCATGGTCACTAGGAACTCTACTTCGAATAACCGTAGTGATAGAGACCTTCCACTTGACCTCGCACCCGTTAAAGACTCTCTGGACTCTTTTAAGCAACCGCTCGTAAGACTTGATAGAGGGCTGAAAATTCCCTAGGACCTAGGCAACGAGATGTACGATGGCGTTAAGACGCAGGATAACCCCAAAGCAGATATCAAAAAGATCGTCCTCGTTCTTAGTCCACTGAGATTCCCCCCGATTCACTCGATGTCAAAAGTTGTCCTAGCTCTGGACAATTCACGACCCTCCTGAAGAGCTTAGTCGATAGCTAAGCCGGGTGTTGAGCATATGATATATTCTACTGAACCGGTAATCTTGAGGATTAAACGGCAGATATAGGCAGGGGTTATTTTCCTACTCAAGGTCACAGCTAAGGTGGTGCAAGCCCTATACCCATTTGAGTGCTTCACAGTCGGAACAGGTGTAAAATGTGCCTCAGGGGTAATCCAGTGAGACTTTCGCCTTGTAGAGATACCCAATCAAGAGACTGATGGTCATCAATAGCACATGCGGGGCGCTTAATGAAGCTAGACGAACCTAGGCAGTTCCATGGCTGCACCGTTTAGGCTAAATACAAGGACTTTCATCATTATGAAAGAACTTCAGGTGCTTTGCGCAATTGTAGAAATAAGACGACCGGATACTCACTTGGATTCCAAGTCGTATGGCGCATATGGACAGACAGATATGCTGCCAAATTACCATAAGACCATTTAATCTAAGTCTGTTTCTCGAGCGAGATCATCGTGTTCGACACATAGTCATTGACGACCTGGCCAGCTAATCAGGGACATACCACGTTTTAAACCCTAATCGTGTCAAGAGTAGAGAGAACGTAAAAAAAGCAAAAACAAAGACACTGCCCCCTTCTCGTCTGCCTAGTATGTATGAGTATTTTTTCTTGTGTATAGAACCGCAGCCTTGGACTGGACGAAGCCGTTACTCACGCACATGGTCCTTGACTAGATCTTGCGCAATGCCCCGTGCTTTGCAAAAAGAATAGACGCTATCATCCGTAGAGCACCGTAGTAAAGGTAACTTCATTAGACTCTTACTGAATGGTTGTAGGCTGACTGGCCTGTGCGGACAGCCTTGAAATGTCTTGACATGTAGAGTCAGACATGACCTGTCTGATGTCACGATGACAGATGAAGACACCTACCAGGTTGTTAGTGTGTCAAAGAAATTTACCACATACATAAGGGGTTTTCTCAGCAAGAACCAAAGCTTACGATTTCGTCCTCAGTCAGTCATATCTGCCTTGAGAGTACCAAAGAGAATTATCTTGCCTGCTTGACCGATATTCCTCCAAGGTCATGACCGATGAATACTATGCTGAGGGGCTATCATCGATAATCTGTCAGTGCACAGGTCAAGACAATCATTTTCCAATAAGAAACTTCTCTCCATACCGTTAGTGTTTTAGAGGTCACATTTGCCAAACTATCAGTATAGACAAGACTGCATATCATGACTCAGTCATTGGGCATGGATAATACAGCGCTTTGAAGATAGGGCAAGAAGAATATAGAAAAACACGAACTGGACAACTGGTTCCATCCGCGCCTCGAACATAAGTTCCAAGCTCCCACAACCGCCGTTGACTGCCATCATCTGCTGGGAGCTTCAAGCTACTGAGATGATGGGTGCGTAGGGAGGAACTCGGAGAAGAGAGACTGAGAAAGACGTAGAGAACAAACGGCGGAAGCATGAAGAATCGCACATGTGCTATGGTACCCATTCACTCGGAGCCTCTCCAAGTCAGCTAAACAACAAGATGGGTTGGGAGGCGGGGAGGAGAGGGAAGGGTGAACAATAATGTAGTATAATTGGGGCTAATCTAGCATCACCTTCAAGGTGAAATGGGCCAATACCAGGCCTTCACGAGGAATAATATCCTCGCGCTGTTCCGAGTCTCTTGTATCGTTCTCTGTGCGAAAATGCGCAGTACGGTTACCTTCTGGCACGAGTTCGATGTAAAAGGGTGGCAGGCTGTCGCCCTTGTCGTCAACAGGCCGTTCTCAGACCATGACTGAACGTGATGCGAGCTGAGAAAATGCGCTAGGCTGGAGGCGTTTCTGATCCCTCAGACGCAGATGCTCAAGGCCGGGCGGGTGGAGAGAGTCACCATGCCGACATAGGACTATTGCTCACGTCAGTCGTGCCTTATATGGACTCTTCTCACCCGTACAGTCCATCAAGTAAAACTCCAACTATGCTACTCCCGTGTGATATCTCATTGCAGAATTTAAGATGGCATGCCTTGGTAATCATACAATCAACGTTCACAATCCCTGAGGGGGAGTAGAAAGGGGCTTCTGACTAGGTCCAGAGGGCATTGGCGATATATACGACGCACGGGAATCACCATCCAGACTACACCTCGTTAGGGGAACGTCATCTGCCAATTGATAACTTCTATAGACACTACCCACACGTATACCATCTGCATACCACACATTTTCTCAAGGGTACAACAAGCTCCGTGTATTCCTGAGGAATAGAGGTAAAATCTGCCTCCTTCTGCCAGAGATCGGTGATAGCTCGTGACTAGGGAATTGCATCACCCACAAGAGATCATTCAGATTATCCTTTGGTACGGAGAAGGGAAATTGCGGCAATGTTCTCAATCAAATAAATTCCCCCACTCCCATTTATAACCACGACCCTCCAATGAGCAATAGGCAAAATCAGAGACTATAACACAACTTGAGCCTGTTCATGGTAGTATAGCTCAAGATCTAAGTGGCTACAACCCAGAAATCTCGGCCACATAACAAACCGCTGGCAAGCCCGCGAGCTAATGTGATGGGGGAAAATTGAGACAATGATTCAGAAATCCGGGGAGGAGATTACAACGCAGGGATAAATCAAGACCCCAAAGACTGCGACTTATCCTCAAACGGTGGAAAGGAAGAACTAACAGGGGTAAATGTCAAGACTAGACTTAAAACGATCGAGAACTAGACATTGATAATAATAAGAAACTAATGAGTTCTTAGATGAGGATGATAACAACAAGTACATGAGATATCGCCTCGAGGAAGACCATAATCTTCTTCTAGCTGCTTCATCTCGCTGTGAACTATAAGATGCGCACCAAAGCTCAGCTGAAAGTGGCTTGGGCTCTACTTAAGTATAGAGACCCTGCTCTAGATAAGGACTACAATAGGCTTTACCTAGGATCACTGCATTTGTATAACTGCACGATACGAAAGGTAGTAGAGAGGGAAAAGCTAGCAGAAGACGAACAAACAGCGAACAGGCAACCTCGAGACGCAGAGATTCCTGGGACTTCGTCGGCAAGGCCAGGGAGCTTGAGGCAGCCTCAGGCCCCTCGAAAGTCAACACCAGCGAGTGGCAACGGAAGAAACGAACAATGCGATAAAGAGGCATGGGAACAATCAAACTAACACCGGTCAGAGAAATGGACTTTCGTCTCCCCCCTCTAGACGAGGCCGTCCGGATACTTCATCGAAGATGAGTCCAGCTGACGTGGCCAGACAGGTTCAGAGTGAGAACAAATGACCTAACGAACTAAGGCCTTGAAAGACAGAGCCTGATAAGGAGAAAGCCGACCACATTATCAAAGAACTAAAGCTACATTAAATGCGCCTCATGCCGTGAACCCAGGCCACGGCAATGCGGTTCCTGTTCGGGGACAACAGTACAAAAAGTAAGCGCCATCCCCATTTTTTTCTTAGAGTCCCTGATTAGAAGAAAAAATGAATTTTGGTTTCATCTTCTATGTGCTCTATTCTTGTCGCCGTCGTATCGTCCGCTACTTTAGGTAATAACCCCAATATAAGTTTTAGTTCTCTTATAGACCCGCCTAAAATTGACAAACAAAGGTTCAAGGTGACCTGCAGCAGGTTCGAGTTCGACTCTGTGCTCTAGTATGTCAGCCGTCGTCGAGTGTTCTTCAATGAGCCGAGGTTGCCACCAAGAACAAAGAAAGCTACTGCAGTCGCCGCTCAGACGCCCTCGTCGCGAGGACGACGATATATGGAGACGATTTCCGAGTGGCTGTACGACAAAGGAGTGAGCAATTGTCGAAGGTCTCATCTATGACGAGGAAGACCCTTGCAGCAACGAGTCGATTCAGAGAGCGCTGAGCAAGTTCGAAGTGGATATCCTAGATTGGAGAAAGATGACCTTTACC
The DNA here is from genome assembly GCA_013756995.1 of Neonectria neomacrospora. Lineage (NCBI taxonomy): Eukaryota > Fungi > Ascomycota > Sordariomycetes > Hypocreales > Nectriaceae > Neonectria > Neonectria neomacrospora. Next base: position 27,664 of record JABSTB010000702.1, on the reverse strand, counting down.
CGAGACGATCGTAACGTCATGCGAGAACCTAGGAGAGATTTATCTCAGCTAGGGCGGAAACAATGCGATGCTATGGGCGTGGAGCGAGCCGGACGGTTTAGTACGACTGAAGAAGCTGGAACTCATTGACATTCGTAAAGTCAGAGTACAAAACCGGTCGTTTGTTCCTTTCCCCTTCTCACCCACGAACATTACTGAGAGTTTCTCCCTCGTGTCCCTTGGTGGTGGCTTTGCTAACGTTCTCTTGCATAGAATTTGGAGACAAGACATAAAAGAACATGGAGACTTTTCGCGACAGGTTTCGCCAACAGAGGAGACAACGACAGCAACAGCGGAGAGAAGACCCGGAGAGCATTTATTCTCTCCCCGAAATTCAGGTGCCCGACCTTACTTCGCTCACGCCCCCAACCGGACATCTCCTGGGGGGAAATCAACTTCTTCGAGTGGCTGCCGCTCAATCTGAAGTAGGATGTCACCTTCGCTCTCATAGAATACGGCGTCTAGATTGGCCACGAGAGCCTGCAGGACCGAGTCATGGATGGCTGCAGCTTCGATAACGGATACAACCCTCTCGATCTTCCTGGCGCTAATCACCCGTTTCATGAATCCGAGACAGGTACGCAATGCTGATGGCCGGCATGATGTGACGGGTCCGTCCCAACGCCAAGACTTTTGCCTGTCGTGTGAATGTCTACCTAGGCTTATGTCCACACTTGACTACCAAGAACGCGGCCCGTGTAGGCTCTGTATCCCCAACCAGGAGCAATCACTGTCACTGTAATAGCCCTGGGGTTCAGCCACTATATAGCTAGAATTGTTAAGATTCGACTAGGATATAGATAGTGCTCTTCTCTTTTTCTTGAGCAAATTATCCACTGGTTGTTGAAGATGCTGATTTGACAGCCCTAGTCCCCCGCCTCGGCGCCGCGCTCAATCGTATGCGTGTGTAACGAATACCGAATCACAATCAGCTAACAGCCTACAAATAATCAGATTGCCAGATACCCAGTACGCTGATTTATCCATGCAAGTTACAACTATTAGCCGATATTGCGCTATGAGCTCCTGTTTTGGAAATCAGGGGCCGCTTGGATCTATTGGTGGGAAATCGACATCTGAGCTTGTTACACGCAATTGTGGGCGGATCAATGATGCGTAGTCCCCTGAGCATCCCTGCACTAAGACATGGATCTGACAAAGTTGCGCCAGAGACGAGCCAGAATGAGGCCCTGAATGAGGCACAGACCGCCGTTGCTGTCCCCAATTTCGAATATGCCTATACTTGGATAGTCATGAGCTGTTTTTATCAGGAGCCTCCATCAGCAACACTCAAACTATATACATCTCAAGTCACCAACTTTCATCTGGCATCTGTGATCGATCTTTGCGACATTCACATTCTTTGTACGGACATCTATCTCTCGCTGGTCGAGTTTGCTTTTTCTCTTTATCGACACTCATTTACTACTTACCCTCTTTAGAAAAGGCTTCATTGATTCACCATGAAGGTCCAAAATCTTGTCCCGGCTGTTCTCGCCACTGCCGCAGCGGCTTCTCCCACCCGCACGCTTCAGAAGCGTGAGACTACTTGGTGCGATAACTGGGGATCGCTCGAAACCGGTGGTTTCACCATCTACCACAACAATTGGGGCGTGGACCAAGCGACCTCTGGTTCTCAATGCACTACCTTTGACTCCATTACTGATGGCTCTGTTACTTGGTCTACATCCTGGTCCTGGGCGGGAGGCTCCAGCTCAGTTAAGTCATATTCCAACGTGGCTCTCGAGGATGTCAACCTACAGCTCTCTGCCATTAGCTCCATCCCATCGACCTGGACTTGGACGTAAGCACTGGTTCTAATAGATAACTCATATTGCAGAATCCTGACTCGACGTAGATACACTGGAACAGACATCGTAGCCAACGTTGCTTACGACCTCTGGCTCGCTCCCTCGGCCGGTGGTGATAACGAGTATGAGATCATGATCTGGCTCGCAGCTCTTGGCGGAGCTGGACCTATCTCATCCACTGGCTCGGCCGTTGACACCGCCACCATTGCTGGTAGTTCGTGGGATGTATACTCTGGAAACAACGGGGAAGTCGACGTTTTCTCGTTCGTTGCAACGACCGATATCAACAGCTTTGACGGAGATTTGAACGAATTCTTCACCTACCTTACTACGAACCAAGGCATTAGCGCCAGTATGTATGCGACTAGCCTTCAAGCCGGATCTGAGCCCTTCACTGGTAAGCCCCTTGGAAGCAAACCATTCCCCTGCCATTAAGCTAACATCCGTAGGTTCCGATGCTGTCTTGGACGTTACTGACTACACTATCTCCGTCGAGTAAGTCATTCCGTCATCTCTGTACACAATTATACAAATTATTGTTGCGATGTTCCCCAACACACGAGGAAATTCCCACGCTATGGGGAGCCGATCATGGTCAAGTTGACCTGGAGGTTGAACCTGTCATTGCCGCATGTTTAAGGATAGATCTGTTGGATGTTTCCTACCAATTCGTATGACTAACTCTGTCTCAATAGTTCATCCAGTTCTTCAGGCTCGGCTAGCTCGGCAAGCGCAGTCATCCCTACCAGTTCGGTCGTCCAGTCAAGCTCGACCGCCCCAGTGAGCTCGGCAATTGTAGCGTCTTCAAGCGCTCCTGCGACCTTTGTTACCTCTGTGACTCAGGTAGCCTCTGTAACACCCGCTCCCGTTGTGACCTCTGTTCCTGTGGCCTCTTCTCCTGTGGTATCCTCCTCCGCTATCGAAGTGTCTTCGGCACCCGCAGCATCAGTCACCGCGGCACCTTCGAAAACCCCAGTTGCTTCGGCACCTGCAGCAAACGTAACGACCTCGACGCGCAGAAAGTGTCACGCTTGAGCAAAGTCAATGGCGTGCCTAGGATGAGTCTAGAACAATGGGATATTGGGCCAAGTAATTACATGGCAATGTATCAATAGTCGGATTCAACAGAAAGGAAGACGGCTAATGTAATAACAATTGTAACAATACCAATAGACTCAACTGAGCCCCATACACATATCACTCATTGTCGTCTTTTTATCTTAGAGAACTTGTGATATCTTGTAAAGTATTATCAGAGGCCGATATAGGGCCAGGGTCAGGGCTGTGTGCTATGGGATTTAGTGTAATTTAAAGATAGCAATAAAAATAAAGAGAAAACTTTATAGAAATCCTAGGAATGTGCTCTAAGTGATCAGTATCACATTTCAGTTGCTAGATAAAGTTGTCGATCTCATCCTGCTTCTTAAAGGCATGTTTAATCATCTAGTACGTCCAATTCCAGCACGTCTCATTGTTCTAGACAACCTCAACTTCACAGTTAATTCATCACAAAGATAGAACTCTTATTCTTCTACCTCATGAGCAATTCGCTCAAATGCTTCGCTTCGTTGAGGCAAAGCTCTGATACATCGAATATGAAGCTTCCGATAGGACCCTTTCGTCGCCAATGCTGAAGTCATTTTCTTCGCGTTGCAGTATCTCAAACGCAAGGGATTGAAGTTCGAAAGAGTCGGTGTCTTCCCCATATAAGAAAGCACGCACAACAAGGTTTAGACGACATTTGAGAGATGTGAGGAGAACCACGTGAAGCATGACGTCTTGTTACTGACACAGCTAAAGCGACGCTCGGAACAACTTCGGAGGAGAAATCCCATCTCAAAGGCCCAGCTCATCGACAGTGCTGCTTCCGGATCGACAACTCTACCGCCATGGTCAACGTCCCTGGCAGAAGCAGAGGCTGCGCGACATGTCGAAAGCGCAAGGTTAAGGTGCGATATTGCTGACCAGGCGTCACCTCCACTTGCTAACAGCCTCGTACACAGTGCGACGAGTCCCTCCCAGAATGTCTCCGATGCCTCAATATGGGCCTGCGTTGCCCAGGCGCGCGGACTGAGGCATTCTTTGTGCACGCCGTCTCAGGCTCTTCATCGTGTCGTCGACCAGATATTTCAACTCGCAGTCTCGTTCCTTCACTGCGATTACCGGGGCCGCAGCCGTCCCGTGCCAGTGCCTTCGACCAGCTGTTTGTTTCTCATTTTATCGAGTCTTTCTTCGGCCCCATGAAGCCACCACCAACGCCAGGGACACCACCCACAATATGGCTGCACGAGCTTCCTGCGTTTCTAGCTTCTCCAGAGCCATCTGTGGCCAAGCACGCCATCCGCGCAGCATCGATGCTCAGCTACGGCAGTCTCGTTGATGACGTTTCCATCAAGATAGCAGCGTGCAAGTCGTATACCAAAGCACTGCAGGATCTCCGATGCCTACTGACATGCGGGAGCATCTCTTTTGCTGAGAGTGTTGTGTGTGCGACTGTAATGCTCATTCACTTCGAGACCCGGGCTGGCACGAGCCAGAGTGCATGGCTTCAGCATGTCAAGGGAGCAGCAACGTTGCTTGAAGCGGGAGGGCCGGAACGTTGTCGGAGTGGATTCATGCACCAGATATTCAGCCATTTACGTTTCCAAACGGTGCGTTCGCTCCAATAGTCGCCCTTTCGGACTATGTATTGACACCGTGTCTTGGGAAACCAGTTTGTTGCCGCCATGGCCGAGAACGAGGTTGCCGCTTTCGCATCACAAGAATGGATGACGATTCCTTTTGAAATCTATCCGAAGCTGATGTTCGACCAACTCATTGATGTTCTTTTCGCTGTTCAAAGATGCCTTTTGGTCGCGAATCGGTTGATCAGGTCTATGGGCAACAGTGCTATTGAGCTGATGACGAAGCTCGACAAGCTTATCCAAGACGCCATGTTCCAAATCCACCAGTGGTGGTCCGGATGCATATCGAGAGGCAGCTTTGAAGCAAAACCGGGTTTGTCTTGCGATTCCAAGGAACCGCTGCTACCTTACACGAATGTTCCAGCAGCAGCCTTATCTTCCCTCTATGATGCGGCCAACGTCATCATCCTTCGTCTAATGTATCTCGTGTCTCCCTCAGCAGCTTCATATGACCTGCGTGTTCGGCAGCATGCGCAATCCATCTTGTCAGCCAACCATTTCATCAACGCGACATCTGGACCTGCGCCAGATCGTGGGTTCATTATGATGGTCTTACAGTTGAAGGTTGTCAATCTGTGGAGCTCGTCTTCACAGCAAAGAGACACGGCTGTCAGGATACTACAAGGGGGAAAGGTTCAAGGCGGAGGACTTTTGGATATTTCAGCCGTCTCCCACGAGTACTTTGCCGACGTGGCGGCTCACATCCTCCAGCACTACCCTAGCGAATGAGGATGCGGTTCCGCCATGTTCGTCTCGTTCTATTCCACGACAGAAATATCGACGAGAATTCTCTCTTGTGCTGACACCATGTGAGGTCCATTGCCACGCAAATGTCTTACGTACCCCGCAATCAATACACATATGGGCGACAACTTAGGCGTGCACTAATCAAGCAGCTAAACTGGAAAACGTTAGCTTTGCGAGTTAGCGGACCCTGCCTGTCATGACGCATTTCAGGTCCAGTCTAGAACGTGGAGCATACGAGTCGCCGTGCGCATATTGTGAGGAGTGAAAATGAAATGATGCTGCCTAACAGTGCAAATACAGCCAAATGCTAGGATGCCGAGGTATTTAATCCCCAGCACTGGCACTCATCACCTTTGTTTGCCATGACCAACCCAGTCTCATCAGTACTTCCCGAGATATCTCTTGTACGGCTTTAAGTCGGCCATCATCATGAAAATTGTCATCATCGGCGCTGGCATCGCCGGATGCACAGCTTATCTAGAACTCCGAAAACACATCCCAACAACATCGTCCATCACGATTTACGAGGCATACAACACCAGCAACGACACCGCTGCCGAGCAAGGCGAGCAAGGCCCGACACACTCGTCCACCCTGCTTGTCGGCGGTGGACTAGCCATCGCGCCGAATGGCCTCGGTGTCCTGCAGCGTCTTGACGAGGCTCTCCTTCGAGAGGTTACTCACGGCGGCTATGCCATATCGCACTCCAACTTGAAGGACAAGAATGGCAATGTACTCATGCGTATCGAGCCCAATGGCCCAAACCGTGGTATGGATGCTGGTCCTGCTTCGCATATGCATTCCGTGGCGTGCAGTCGTCATTCGTTCTGGAGGTGTCTGCGCAGTCGTATTCCGGACGGGCACATTATCAACAAAAGAGTGCTAGACGTTGCCGCCAACGCACAGGGGAGGAATCTTGTTCGCTTTGTTGACGGCAGCGATCCCGTCGAGGCTGATCTGGTCATTGGGTCGGACGGAGTCCGGTCCACTGCGAAGAGGGCCCTCTTCCCAGAATCCAAAGAGGATCCCTATCCCCCGAATTATGAGTAAGTAAACTCTTCATTTCTTGCCGCGCGGCCTGCTGACTATGCTTTCCAGGGGCCTTGTTGGCATTGGAGGTTTTGTCTCCGCTCCGGATATGAAAGAATGTGTCGATAAAGGATCCATGAACTTCATTTTTGGCGGCAATGGGTTTTTTGGCTACTTTTTCTCCGACAGCTGTTCGTCTGACCCTCACCGCGACTCGCCCTTTCACATCTCCGAGCCGGGCGAGTCCCTCGCCTGGTGGTCCACCTATGAGATCAAAGAATGTCCCGATCGCAAATCCCTCGACATAGACGATGTGGTCCGCCAGCTGCGCGAAAGACATGCCCATTGGAAAGACCCTGTGGTCCAAAAAATCCTCGAGTCTGTTCATGTTCAAAACATGTATCCGACGTGGACATCGCCGCAGCTTCCAACCTGGGAGTGTGAGGGGGTGGTCTTGCTTGGGGATGCTGCACATGCACTTCCGTCAACTTCAGGCCAAGGTGCATCGCAGGCACTCGAGGACTGCGAGGCGTTTGTACTCCTCTTGGCCCATCACCTCAGCAAAATGAGTGAGCATCATACCTCGACTGAGCAAGCGGGTTTGAAGCAGGCAATCAACAGAGCTGCAAAGCAATACATGGCCTTGCGCCAACCACGCGTCAAGGAAATTTTGAAAGCTGCACAGAAGATACAAAGCTCTAAGCGCAACATGGGTGTCATTCAGGAGTATACAATGTACACTTTCATGAAAATCTTCGGTGGGTCGGAAATTTCCATACTTCTTTAGGTCGGTGCTTACATCGTCACAGGTCTGTTTCCCGGTCTCGTAGCGAAGCCGACTCGCAAAGTGACCGAGTATAACATTGCTGAGAAAGTTGCTCAAGTGCTTGCTGCAGAACGTTGAATTACCCTGAGCGGACAGTGCAGCGTAAACTTACAGCTACGAGTAGGACAAATCGCCTGCGACGCGTCCGCCATACCTGGTGGTGTGAACAACATGGTCAACAGGCGCAGCGTCAACGGCGATATGGCCCAGTTCTTTGCACACCCGCACTGCGAGATTCTGGCCCACGCTGACGACATACCACTGTACCGTGTCCTGACGGCCTTCACCGGGCAGTTCTGCGCTGGATGCTGGGAGATGAATTAGGATATCACCTTCGTATTATTGGTCTTATATTTATATCTACCCTAGAGGTTAGTTATAATAATATCTTAATCCTATTATTAATATAGTAGGCCTAGTTTCTTTCCTATAAAACACTAAGTGCTAGAGATTAAATAAGGCAAGCACCTATGATCAAATTCTACATATAGTGCCCTCGCCTACTTTTCTGTTTATGACAGCTTGGCCCTCTTTATTTGCATTATTATCGTAGAAGAATCCAATACTTCAATACGATCAACTAAGCCGTGAGCTATAATCAATCGTGAAGTTGTCTGAAAACTGCATCGCAATATCATTCCAGTTATTTTGTGCGAACCAGGCCTCGTCCCACTCAACCTGGCCAGGAAAAGTCGAACCCATTGAGCCGAGCGGGCTGTTCAAACCCTCCTTCAAGCACCAACCATCTTCGAGATTATGATGGTTCAGAAGCAGATCGTCATCCCGGGTGCCCTGTTCCACATCGATGACAAGGATCTGATCGATATATTGATCTACTGCTCGTCGGGCATTGCGAGAAACCAGCCGACGATGCGCCCTTATCGTGTCGGAAAAGGTACTCAATATCTCGTTGTATAACCTCGACTGCGGATTTGCCTCTCCAATTCTAGTCAAAACTTGGAGTATCCCAGCAAAACTTTCTTGAAAATTCGGCGGGGAATCGCCTGCGAATAACGAGAAGCCAAGAATTAGGCCGGCGCCAAAGATCCAAGCCCTGTAATTAGTTAGTTTGCTAAGATTTGCTTGCTATTCATCTGATATCTTACTTGAAGAGGCACAAATTTCCAAAGGGGAGATCTGATATGTTCACCACCGCCACAACCTTCTGACAAAGGTCGCCTATGTAAGCAGCTGAGCTCATGCAGACTTGTGCTAGCCTAGCCACTTTGGGATCGACCCCAGCTTCAACATATGAGGTGTTGCTTGATTCATCATCGTCCTTCCGTCGAAGTTTGGACATTAAGTGCTGGATTAGAAAGGGGCGCGTCACAAGAATGACGGAGAAGTAGTATAAGCCGGAGACGTGAATTCGGCTGAGGAAGGTTTTCCGATCTGCTGAATGAAATGAGGATTTGTCGGAGGATGAGAATTGACGGAGTGAGCTCGGTAGGTTTCGACTCCATAGGCGTAGTTTCTCCAGCAAATCTTCTGCTGTAGAGACATCAATTATGACGCCACTACTTAGTATACGGCATATGTCATCAAGCAACGCGGCCCCCCTCAAGCACGAATTGAATGCAGGTTCGGCTGGGTCTAGAGGCAGAGAATTTAGATCATGTCGCGTTGCTCTAGGTACTGTACACGGTCGTCCTAAGATGGAACTCGTCAAGACGTCGAGTATGCATAGGCTGTGCCATATGCGAAGTCTGGAGGTTCGTTAGCTACTCGACGTGTTCCCCAAAGGGAGATTAGGAGTGAAAGAGCCGTCAACTGTCTGGAATACCTTAAGTCTGGCGAATCTTCTTTGTGAACATATTTCCAACCCATTGGTTGATGCAAGCCTAGAACAATAGCAGTTTTGGACGCCACGCCCAGGTAAATAAATGCTGCGTTCTGTTTACAAGCACCAAGTGTATAGAAGGCGAGTAGGATAAATAGCCGGACCATGCTCAAGCTCGGCGAAGCCAACATGCCTTCGAATGCAACCTTTCGAGCCTTGGCGGAATAGGCCACAGCGCAACGTGCATCTTCTGGGCCACGAGCTCGAGCTTGGGCGCCTATCGCTACCGCCATATCGAGTGCAGCAAGATCAAACTCTTTAATCTCAGATGAGCCAGAGTTCCCCCCTGACTCCAAAAACGTGTCTATTGTAGCCAGTGAGAAGAGATGCAAGAGGGCACTCGTCTAAAGACATGTTAGCTGAGCTGCTGGTGAGCTTCGGCATACATACCGCTTCGGAATATGACTGTAGCAAAGCTCTCTTTTGTTCTAGTGATAGACTTGTATCCTCAATCCGTGCGTCGTCGACACCATCTTCTAGCATGATATTCTGACGTCCATCGGTAAATGGCGTCGAGCCGACAAAGGGTCTTAGCTTGACCCGTAAGAAGTCCAAGAATGACAATGAAGCCGTATCCCCAATATAGACTCCAGGACAGGATTTTGTTAGCATAGCCGGACGGTTGCTACCGGAGAGAACACCTACTCTTCTCTCCATTGGAGCCAGTCACAAAGGCTTCTTTGGGCGAGTCATGGTCTCTAGAAGGACCATCACCCGTTGCGGCACGTATGGCTGCTATTGGCGAGTTCAAGACGACAGGCTGAGGAGACTGTATTGATGGAGGTGATCGAGGGCTATTCGTCATTACGGATGGCGTAGACGATGTCAAGGGTGGAGGCGCAGAACCTTGGCTCCCGGCACTGGCATCGCATTGGATGCGGGACTTTGCAGCACTTGGATACGTGCAGTCATCGGGTTGACCCCGGCGGACACACGCAGCACAAGGGAGCTTGGAGTCGCAACGTATCTTGGAAGCCTTGCAAGACCTACAGGCCCTAGATGAGCGTTGCCGATTCTCTGGCCGGACCTTTGGACGAGGCATGATGGGCGCTGATGTCGGAGAGCAGGAGGCGCCTGGGGAGGATAGCTGATTTCTGCTGACAAGATCTACAATAGCATCACCGGAAACATGTATCCGGGATCTAGTCTATCTAAAGAAGATGCGGGGCTGTTGCAGTGGCCTATCCGGGAGATAAGAGCCGATCCACTTGTAAGATAGTCTAGTAGTGGCGTAAACCTGACTCAGACTGGGCTTCAACGGGGTCGGTGATCGATCTTGGGAGGCAGTCTGCATGATGGTATGAAGGCCGAGGATCCCACGCAGGGCATGGGTGTCAGTCAACGAGCGGAGAGAAACTACCTTGCAGGTCCATCTAAGTTACCATGAATGCTTCATCATGCATCTTCCTGCATCTTCCTGCGTCGAGATCCCACCCCTGCGCAGGAACTCGCTGAGGGCTCCCATTCTCAAGCTACCGAGCAGAGAGTGGCCGATTAACAGAAGAAAACCTTAAGCATTGGGCTGCTGATGAAGTAAACGCAAAAGCCGCTGATAACAAACATGGCCCTGAGACCATTCCTGTCCAGAGATAGTGGTGCTCGGTCCGAGACCTGGCTGATAAGAAATTAGAAAATGTGGGGACAGAACGGTCGTCCGCCGCCGACATAACATCCAGGAACCAATGAGATTCTCATCATTAACGTTCTAATCACGGAAGTGGGCTTTCTCGTCCTCGGTGCACGATCCGAGACAAAGCTTTGACGATACCCGGAGAATTACTCCGTACGCATGAGTTCAATCAACGAGCAGTAAAAGCCCGATTTAGTGATATGCTTCTTACAACACCCTGCAGCTGTCCGACAATATCTGTCATTCTCAACTGAATCTCAACCTGAGAGATTAAGCCCACAACTACAGAATCATGGATGCCGTATACGCCAAGATCGCAGAAAACACTGTCAAATTCAACCTGGGCGATGAAGAGGTTCGTTGAAAAGAAACTCCATCCTCTATGCTATGCAAATATTGATAACTGGCCTGTAATCAGACCTGGCGGGAATTGTACGAGCCGCTCTGGCAAGGCCAGCCAGAAGGTGTAGCAGTTGTGAGAGATCAACGGTATGGGCCAGCAGAGCGAAACATGCTGGACATATTCTACCCAACCGATGACTCTCAACCCGGAAAAACTGTCTTGTTGTTTGTGCACGGAGGCGGCTTCTTCTCTGGCGATAAAAAATGGAGCGAAAAGGTGAACTATATGAGACCCTGTCATAATCTGCAATTGTTAACCAAGCTGAAGTGCTGGGCCAATGTTGGCAATTTCTTTGCCAAAAATGGTATCGTCGTGGTGATAGCCAATCATCAAATGGTGTACTATGATAGGAATGTTCAGGGAGGAGGCATCTTGGGCGACAACCCATCTGCGAAGTACCCTGCAGGGGCAGACGACATGCAACTTGCTCGGGAGTGGATTTATCATAATATTTCACACGAAAAGTATGGTCGAGGCTCTCCTGAAAAGGTTGTGTTGATGGGTCACTCTTCTGGCGGCGCTCACATTGCGATGAATCTGTATGGAGCTGGTAAGATACGTTCCAGGAATGTTCTCAGAATCCCAGCTAAATCCATGGGACAGGGAACCTTCAACGGAGTGTACAGAATGATGTGTTCCCTCCGGTGGCTGGTATTATATATCTCAGCGTGCCCTTTTGGTACGACAGGACGAGGCCAATTCGGCAGACGGTCCTACGACGTTACTACGGTAGCGATGCAGAGGATGTCTGGGGTGTGAGTTAACAAACCTAAAAGCCACGAGACATTGCTGATTTCTAATTTTTTCAGCCTCGATCCGCGCTTGGATTGTTTAAGCGTCTTCCTGAGGATTCTCCAATATTGTGAGTCTATTCTTTCATTGATGGAGTTTTAAAGCTAACTGCCACGTCCTAGCGACTCTGCTAGGATTCCAGTTTATATAGGAACCGTCAAGTGGGAAGTGTAAGGCTTCGCAATTAGGGGCAATCCGATCAAAGCTAATGTGTCACTCTTATCTGCAGAAAAGAGGCATGCGACGGCGCCATAGACTTCTTCAACGCGTATCGTGCGAGGAGTAAACCGGCAGGTACATTACCAACATTCCATGTGCTGGATAGACATAACCATTTAAGGTAAGTGCGCCAAAATAACATGGAGCTCATTGTGGACTAACAGATTCTTTCCAAGCAACGTTTTGTCAATTGGTACAGACGATTCTGTTCAGGGGGAAAAGCTGCTTGAGTTCATCCTCTCTTGCACCCCTAGCTCGGAACAATCCGGTAAGCCATAAACAGCCTGACACTAGACAAATTTAAGAGTTGGGAGAGTAACTCTTATATTCTTTCGTAGAAGGTGGTGAATCATGCCAAAAACACAAGTTTAGGGGGCGATTGTAAGCTTTGTTTAGCCAAAGGGTTTCAATGGGACTAGCAAGGTTTGACGGTGAATACAAAAACTCCGTATCAATCCTCAGAAACACCATCTATTCCATACGAGTGATATTCCCAGTGGATAGTCCAAATAAATCTGGTCACGAAAACTTTCACCTCTGGAATTCGCAGCACGTCCGCATTCACGCCGTGAAAATTAGTAGTAGTGAAAATGAGAATCAACCGATCCAACAGGGGCTGAGAGATGTGAAACCTAACTTCAGAATAACAGCCACGTTAAAAGAAATATAAGCGGGAAACATTAATCTAGTAGTGCAAAGTGTAAATATGGTTTCCTCAAGGAAGTCAAGACGACTAGAGCAGAGCTTGTATGTTATGGATGGCGAAAATAAGTGGAACAGGAAGTTGGATTGACTAGCCTCCATGATAAACAGTTCATATAGAAAGTCATCTGTGTGTTATTCAAGATCAATAATGACTTGTTTACCGTGCCGGATAACCTCATTTATGTGACCCACTAAACCACGTACATAGAACACTTCCGTAACCTTTTGCCTAATGAGATTATGTTGCATTAAATGGGATATCTGAAGGACTTGATTTTGAAGTCTGTCAAGTCTGCAAATTCCTCGTTCTCGATGATCTCATGAACAATACTGTCTAATGTAGAGAATGAACGATTAGTCGTCTATCGGTAGCAGATAATAGGCAGTTTAACATACTTTGTGCATCAATAGCATCTTGCTCATCGCGCTTCCTGTTCCAACGCTCATGGAAAAGGCCCATGAGCCCTAGAAGAAGGAAGCAAAAGACGAGGAATGCCAACATGGTATATTTAGCAGTCTACACATGGAGAGTCAGTCATAGATAGAAACATGTCTTGGAGGAGACGGCTTACATAGTAGTTTGGGGCGTCAGACGCTCGGTACGTCTGTGGTCCGATGATGTTGCCAACGGTGTAGCCAAGTTGGTACGACGCACCAAAAGCCAGCTTTTTGGTCGACCCGCCAACACCGGCCGTCATGAACGTGATGACGAATAAAATACTTATCGGAACTTTTTTACGAAGTACTTAGCCGGTGAGCACTCTTCGCGGGCTGGAGACTCACATTGCATGGTAATAATATACCCTCCATAGGGCGACGTAGTGTGAGGGCGAAATTGTGAACATCATGATGACGCCTACACATGATAACGCCAAAATGTACATTCCTGCAATAGTTCGGTTTGTGAACTTGGCAACAACTAATGCGACCAATGTGCCAACCACGGCTGCGAACCCTGGAGCCATGCTCAATAGAGTTGTCTGCTCAGCAGTGAATCCAAAGGCAGCAATAATCGAAGGCCCTACATGAACCGAATTAGTGAAATTTCAACCCTACTGAACAGATAAACGTACCGAAAACAGTAATGCCGCCATTGGGTAAGCCGGTGGATACCAAAATGAGGAATATAAGGTAGAATCGAGGGTCACAGAATGCTTCTATCAGCTGCGACTTGTTGAACTTCCAGACCTCTGTGCCTGCTCTGTTGTCTCTGCATCTTTCAAGAGCGATAGTCTTTTCCTTTTCCGTTAGCCACTTTGCATCCGTTGGTGACGCGGCAAGAAAAAACCAAAGAACTACACCCAGGCACATTGTGACTCCCCCCTCAAAGAGGAAGAGGGCCTGCCATCGGAATGTCTTCGCATGCCAGATCAGCCAGGCAAAGAAGCCTCCGAAGACGTTTCCCCAACCAGAGCTAGTGTACCAGATGGCAACACGAGAGATTTGTTCTTCTTTGGTATACCATGATCCCAGGATGTAGATGACGATTGGTGCGGTGCACACCTCGATGAAGCCAAGAAGGAATCGAACAGCTGCAAGGGTGCCAAGTTGTGGCACGCAGCATGCATTGATACGATACCTCCCCAAACGATGACCATCCCAGCGAAGAATTTTGCAAGAGGAACCCGTTGCATCATGAATGTCACAGGGATTTCTCCCGCAAGATAACCAAAGCTGCAAGGAGTCACTAGTGAGCAGACGATTCTTATCTCTTAGTAACAAGGGTGACATACTATACGATTGAGCCAAGCCAGGAATACTCACTTGCTGAAAGGTTCGTGTCCTCTTTAATGCCCATGATGTTGGAAAAGGAGAGGCTATTCTTGTCTACAAGCATCAGGATATAGACGGTCAGAACCATTGGGATAATCCTCTGGTCTATCTTTTGCAAGACGCGCTTGGCTTCTGGCGAATTGGGATCGAATTCGACATGAATAGTGGTGAGCAGAGCCAAAGCCTTGTCCTTTGCCGCTTCCGAGTTCCCAGGAACCTTTTGGATGGAACCCTCAATAACAGAAGGAGCTCTCTAGATTAATTTGATGTCAACGTAAGATTCTTGAGATATTCAATCATGACGACGCTGTACCTCCAAGTCGTGGGCAGCGGCTGCAACTGATTTCTCTTTTGATAGTGACATTTTCGCCGTTGTTGGGGCTCTTTAGGAAAATAGTCAAAACTGGATGACGGTTCGAGAGAAAACCATGCTGCAGCTCTGCTGTATATGCCACCTTCATACTAAGTCGGCGTCTACTCTAGCAACCATCATCAAGATAAGCTTGGATACTGGAAGGCCCCGCTCGGCGCTAATCTGCGGGGAAACGGTCGAGGGATGTCGGCGTCTTATCTACTAGCGCCATAACTCGATAACGCCAGACGGGCTCACTAAACGTTAGCTTTATTGTACAGGGGGGAGTATGAATCAGTGGCGAGGTATTGACAAGTCAACTATGTGTATATCCCTGTTGGTACTTGAATCGACGTTCTTGTGTCCCCGCATTGTTTCAACTAACAACTTTGCTGGTGATAACGGTGCCCGCAGCCGTGTCTTAGCCGAGTGAAAAGGTGCTCGATCCGAGCCCACGACAGACGTGGCTTCAAGGTTGCCGCAAAGCTCACCTTAAGTGGATCGTTATTTGAGGTCCAATGGGAGACTAAGAGACTTGTGGTTATCTTTCTTGGGGTCCCGCAGAGGGTAGATTACCAATTACTACTCTTTTCCAAAGCAACGAGTTCTCGGTCCGAACCCACTTGACAACAATCCACGTCCGTTCACCACGAAGCCCCGACCCCCTTATTGCCGAGCCGAATACATCGTCAGGGTAGGCTTCTTTCCTGTTTCGCTACTATCATCTCCATTGAAAGTTATCATGATAACAAGGTCGGTTATGTCCCTTTCCAAACGGACTCCGACTTCAATTCTAAAATTTTCTAGGTTAGAGGTTAGCCAGCACAGCACCAAGGACAGTTGCTGGATCATTATTAAAGAATTTGCATACGACATCACCGATTTTTTAGGCTCTCACCCGGGTGGAAAACATATTCTTCTCAAACACGCTGGGGGAGACGCTACAGAGGCATTTGAGTCTTTTCATTCGGATGATACACTTGAAAACCATCTGAGTTCAAAGTGAGTCTCATGCCATGTTGATATAAGCTACCATAATTACTGACTTAAGTTTTAATTGGTGTGATAGACAAAGGATTGGACAGGTGACTGGAAAAATGCCTGCAAATACCGAGGTTAAAAAGAACCAGGACGTGAACGGAGGCTCAAAAGGGAACAAAGTTTCCCTTCGCTCAATAATCAACATTCACGATTTTGAAGTGGCCGCCTCTAAGCTACTGGCTCCTAAATCCTATGCTTGTAAGTCACTTTCCGGAGCTATAGATTCAACAATACTCACCCCATGTCTTAGTTTTCAAGGCCGGCGCGGATGACGAAAAGACTGTCGCTTGGAACGAGAAATCATGGCAAGCAGTCAGATTCCGACCCAGAGTTCTGAAGCCCATTGAGAACGTTGACATCTCAACATCGCTCCTCGGAACCACATTTTCCGCGCCATTTTTCATCGGCCCTGCTGGAGGCGGAAAACTTGCTAATCCCACTGGTGAGATCCTCATGACGAAAGCAGCTGCGAATGCAGATGTCCTGCAATGGGTCTGCAATAACGCTGGCTGCACGCAGCAGCAGATGGCAGATGCTCGTGGCAACAATCAAGTCCTCTACTGGCAGATCTATCCTCTGCAAGATTTGTCCATCACAGAGCGAGAAATCAAGCAAGCTATTGCCTCCGGGTACAAAGGATTTGCGTTGACTGTAGATGCAATGCAAGTTGGAAAGCGGGAGAGAGATATGCGACTGAACATTTCTGAATCTGCTGTGAGTAACAAGTGGTGTGAGAAGGATGGGGCAGCCTCACTAATTAATCACGAAAGGATGTGAGCGATGAAGATGACGGTTTATCCGGTGGAATCTCGGTGACCCGCCCGTACATACGGTCCCGTCCATAATCCACCATCTACCTCTGCTAACATGTTGTAGGAATGTCTATTCAAAGTTCGACTGGGTCACGGCTATGAAATGGCTCAGGGGAATCACAGACCTTCCTATCGCTATCAAGGGAATCCAATGCTGGGAGGACGCCGTGCTTTGCATGCACTATGGTGCCCATCCCTGGCTATCCAACCATGGTGGCCGTCAGTTGGAGGGCGCGCCGTCTGCCCTTGAGACTCTCCTCGAAATACGGGAGCATTGCCCCGAGGTTTTAGAGAAATGCGAGGTCATAGTGGACGGTGGCATCACCAGAGGAACCGACATCGTCAAAGCGTTGGCTCTTGGTGCCAAAGGAGTTGGGCTCGGGCGCGCATTTCTGTACGCGCTAGTGTTTGGCGAGCAGGGCGTCTCTCGAGCTATTCGAATCCTAAAACAGGAAGTTGAGACTGCTATGTCTCTTCTAGGAGTGAACTCAGTTGGCGAACTCAACTACTCACACGTAAGTGTTACTGAAGGGTGCAGGGTTTAGGTTGCTGCAAGATTGCTAACTCGAACATAGGTTGACGTCTCGGGGGTGCCTTTTGCTGCTGCCGTCGCAAGGGCACACTTGTAGAGAGCTTCATTGTGGTTCCTTTCTCTTGTACTTCCATAGTCTATTTGTCAACATTAAATTCATAGCTTTAACATTAGAATGTGAACTTCAATGTCTCAATCCTTTGAATGCGTGTCCCGGCTCTGTCTCTCGCCCGGATAACAGAGATGCACTAACTTCCAGGCGTCAAATATTAACATTGGCTAAAAGAATTACGTTGAACATACAAGAAACCGTACCAACTATCTGAACATTGTCCTGACTTGCCGAAATACTTGAGCTGTAGACGGCACATTCCTTGAAATAACATGCTAGCAGCATCAAGATCGCTTAATATCCTCGCACACTATTAGATTGCAAGTTGAGTCTTTCCTTTAAAGCTGGGTATCTATAGACCCTTGGTGGTCAGGAAATTTCTATAACGCTATCGTGAACAGTCTCACTAAGACTTGCAACAACGGAGTTGAATCAGATTGCGTCCGCAGATCCACGATGATTTTAATTCTTGAATATAATAGGATTGGAATTCACAATCTTATCTAGCTTTGTCTATCCAGAATGCTCACTTGCGATATCTTCCTGGGCTGCACATTCACGTAACATATATTACCTACACGGTGACCTGTCCCTTCTTGAAGTTATGTCTGTGATTATGGTTAGACAATGTGCGAAAGGAATATGAACAGCTTTGCTTACCCAAACTGAGTCTGAGTCTTCTCGAGGAAGTAATCGCCGCAGGTAATTGGGGGGCTGGAAGACAACAGAACAGTCATAAGTCCAGGTCCAACTGACACAGTCATGGAAGTGATCACATACTACTTTCCGAGCGGCCCCTGCATAACGACATTCTTGCGGCCTGTGTTGAAATAGGCAATAGAATAACGGTCAGGGCTCTTGCCCACGTCCTTGGCACGAACTCGGTGGAAGTTGGCCTTGAGACGGTCGTCGGACCAAGCCACTTCAGGTACCAGTTAACGGAGAAGTCATATACGTCATGACTTTGAGAGGACCTACTAAGCATGTCGCCAATGTTGACGACAATTGGTCCAGTTTCGGCTGGGAGGGGCGTGAAGGTATCGCCGATGGCGTGGTCATTGTGGCTTTTGCGGCCGGGGCAAATTTCGAGTCCATCTTCACCATCCCTCTGGAAGAGCAGTGTCAGACACCCAACATCAGTGTGATGTCCAGCTCTCCACGAGCCAGCGGCATTTTCAGAAGCCATATAATGGATCATGCGCATTTGAGTCAGGTTGTCCTGCGCTGTGACATCCATTGCCTTCATCAGGTGATCCTCAGGGAAACCAAGGCCGACAGAGAAGCAATTCACTAATAGCGTATTCTGTGAGATGAAGGCCATGACTATTCCTGGGAGCTTTGAGAGACTTACAGACTTTCTCGGAAATACCTTCACACTTGGTCATGAAGCTCTTAGTAGTCGTGCTGAAGCTTGGTACGTGCTCATCACTGGGCCAAGCAGAGTTGCGCTGAAGCCAGAAGGACTCTTTTTGGTCCGGGGTGCCGGTGCTGGGGCGGATTTGGGACTGAACGGCATGGTTAATAAGGAACTCGAAGCTCACACAGAATGCAACATCCTAGTAGGTCTTGTACAAAGTAATGGCTGAAATACCTTGTATTCCCACCCATTGTTCGTCGTGATGTCGTGGGGAATCTTGGCCTTGATTTCCCGAGGTAGCTCAAAGAATGCCTTGGAAAGTGCAAACTGGTTGTTGATCTCCTCAATGCTGATGCCGTGGTCCACAAGGGTGAAAAAGCCAGCCGTTTCGGCTGCCTCTACAAGTTCCTTAGTGATTTCTTCCTTGCGAGACTCATAGTCTACAATGAGGTTAGCGGGATGAACTACAAGAGCATGACAAGAATCCTACCCTTGAGGGAGATAGCTGGCACCGGGGGATTGACGTCGGACATTGTGTAAGACTAGAAGGTGTCGAGATCAAAGTGAAAATGGGCTAGATGGACTTTGCAGTAAGAGGGCGAGCTGTCTTGTTGCCTGGTTATGTTGGGATGTTGCGATTCAAGGTGTCTAAGTAGATATATAGATGACGCTTTTTGAAGGATAGAGGAGGCGAGTGAACAACCGAGCCGAGTCTCGTCGCGGCTTCTGTGCGGATCAGCGGAATCCGGCAAGGTTCATCTCGGTTGCTATTCTAAGATAACCAATCAGGTGCACGACCCGAGAACAGAAGCCAGGCCGATGCGATGGTTGACATCGGGCCGGTGCGCGGTCCGAGACTTTCTAGCTTGGCGTTTCGCGGTGCCCATCGATCAGTCGGCTACGTTCTCACTACTGATGTCTCAGCCTCAGACAGCCTTGTCATTTTTTCTAGTACAAAAATTAATATATCATGTCCAGGTCTGTGAACGACGCAGTAATTGATTGTCTTTTTGCTGATTGAAGAGTATGATTATGGATAATTCTACGAAGAGCGAATCACCCTCATCAGAGGCAACATCGTTGCGGACTGAACCACGACAACAGGGGCCTGATACGACATGCACGCATGAAACCAATCCAGAACAAGCTAGATCAAAGTCCTCCGATGTACGACGTCGGCCATTATCTTACCTTCTCGACGACGTCAGCTTGTCCTGCGCCGACATTCCAATGCTGGCCTGCAGCTTCATCTCTGGGCTTATCGACAGCGTAGCCTTCAACGGCGGAACAGTTTTTGTGTCCATGCAAACAGGTAATTTCATGGCCGAGATCCGGTCTGACTATGCACACCGGTTTACTAATAGTCGTCTACCATAGGAAACACCATTTTCCTTGCCCTCGGCGCCGCCCATCTTCCAGCTGGACAACCGCTCATGTGGTTGCGTTCTCTCGTCTCTCTCGCTGCTTTCTGGCTTGGCTGCTACTTCTTTGCCAGCTCACGCCACTTCAATCCTCGGCGTAAAACAACGCTCGCAATCTCCTTCTTGATACAAGCCATCCTTGTATTCATCTCAGCATCCTTGAGCCAAACAGGCCTTGCTCCTGACTTCAACTACTCCAATCTTGATCCAAGCGTTGATCACAAGAGCTCACAGAGCCGGGCTCAGAGCGATAGTGGGATTAATTATGTTGTTATAGCCTTGCTGTCATTCCAGGCCGCTGGCCAGATTGTGCTCAGCCGTACTCTAGGTTTCAACGAGATCCCTGCTAATGTGCTTACATCGCTGTACTGTGATTTACTATCAGATCACCAGCTTTTTGCACCCATCACCGCTAATGTGAAGCGCAACCGACGGCTTGCAGCCATGGTACTTCTCATAGTCGGTGGTATTACGGGGGCCTGGCTGCAACGTAGTCAGGTGGGTATGGCTGGAGCCCTGTGGATTACTGGTTTTGTTAAGTTAGTCATGGCCTTTGCCTGGCTGGGATGGAAAAGCCAGAAATAAGGAACATGGTGAGGCATAGTTTCTATCGAAGTCTAGCGGTCTTGTACCGTCCATCTGATGGTGAGCTATAATATCATGAAGCGTCGCCTTGGTGTCCAACATAAAACAGGTGGTCTAGTCTCAGTCGGCTTTACCCCGGTGGTAGCGGGGAGGTAAACTCTGCTCCCACCAGTTCATAATAGAGGCTGAAGTCCCCTTTCGGTTACATAGACTAGTTGCTCACCTCTACATGCAAGGTTGAAATTAGAGACTTAGCGATTGGGCATCCCCTTAACTATGCATCAGATAAAAAGAAGTTCTACAGGGTCATGTTGTACTCTTGATACGGATTGCTAATGATGGAAGCCAGTTCCCCGTCCCTCCAATGTCTAGCTCACCCCCGTGTAAGGCACACGATTTCAACCTTCAACAGGCCCCAGTCCGCAGGTCTTGCCGCCGCCTACCGAGATAACTTTTGGCGGCCCCCGGCGACGCTCACAAACCAATACGACAATTCCCTTGATGGCTGCCCAATAGGGACAAACTGCTGCGTATCATAGGCCAGACCACCTTGTTGTTTGGGGTACCGTCAGTTCAGCCGTCAGACATATATCCGTGCTGCTCTGTCCAACGTGCACGCCGTAAGTCCCTTTCTCACTCAGCCAGCAGTTCAACCCTTCATCCCAGAAGGAAGTTGCCAACCGATCGAGCGAAATGACAACCTCCTTCTCTTCATTCGGGAGCAGGAATACTTTGACAAAACCTTTCAGTTCCTTGACCGGTCGCGATATCGTGTTAGTTTTGGCAGGGGAGATGTAAAGCTGCGCGACAGTTGCCCCGGAGACTGTTCCGGAATTGCGGACGCTGAGTCGAGCATCACTCGTCGAGATCCTTAGATTGGAAAAGGCAAATGTGGTGTATGATAAACCATGGCTGTTGACGCAACTTGTTAGTGGCCATCGCTTCCGTGCTCAGATCTCCTGGCAGTACTAACCCGAAAGAAAATGCGACACTTTTCCTCAACTTCTCATAGTATCGATATCCGACGTAGACGCCTTCTCCGTACACGGTACGGCCTCGCTCGCTCTCGAAGTTCAGGAATGCCGGTGTGTCTTCGATGGCATTGGGAAACGTGACGGGCAACTTGCCGCTTGGGTTTGTGGCTCCAAAGAGTACATCTGCGAGACCATTGCCGGTCTCATTTCCGCCGTACTTGTTCGTGTCAGCCTTTGAGCTCAGTAAAACATGAATACCCCCCAAACTTACCCACATGTGGACCTGGGTTGTCGTCTTCGAGACCCAGGGTTGCATGTTGACAGGTGAGCCGGACTGCGTGACGATAATGGCATCCGGGTTTGCTTGTAGCACAGCGGCGATGAGCAGTGACGTCGGGCCAGGCAGATCCATGTCTGGCCTGTCATACCCTTCGCTCTCCAATTCTTTCTAAAAACACTGGTTAATAACTAGGCAAAATGCCTCCACCTCGTCAACTTACATTAAGCCCGACGCAAACCACGGTATACTTGCACTTCCTGGCAATCCTAGCCGCGTCTTCGATGGCCCGGTCTGCATCGACGACAGGCCACACTCCGATGCGACCAGCCCCGGCACCATAAGCTACTACTCCCTCCTTGTATATCTTGGATGTCGGCAAACTTCCAAACCGCAAGAGGAGACCGTATTCCCGCCCTTCTTCCATGGCTAAAATTGTCTTCTCCTCGATGGTGCCCCTTCCGAAGAACGAATTGCCCGGCTTCTGGGCAGAAGTATTGTCAATCGCCAGCTCGCCGTCGATGAACAGAGACGCCGTACCGCAGCAAGCGATTCCCCATTCGTATTTCTTCGTCTCGGACGGGCTAAATGTGCCCTCTATGTCGGCCCAAAATCGAGCCCCCAACTTTGGGTGTGAGTATCCCATCAGTTGCCAGGTAGAGTCATTGATCTCTAGCTCATCTATTACTTCGCGATCCTGGACGGACGGCGGTTCGGCAAAGAAACGCATTCGCAGTTTTCCTGACTGTCCACTTGGACTGATAACTCTGTCTCCTAACAACGGGAGAAACCCCCAACTGTTGGCGCCAACCTCGTAATGGACGTCTACTTGGTTGCGTGTCCCATTTCCAGTCAATCGATCAACGATGCCTTGGTAGTTGGTGATGGTATAGTACGACTCGAGCTGTGCACTACCGCCGCCGCAGTAGGCTCCGTTCTTCATATTTGGCCCTATCAGCGCAATCTCATCGATATGAGGTGGGATCGGAAGGATGTTGTTGTCGTTTTTGAGCAGGACAATACCATCGGCAGCCAGTCTGCGATTCACTGCGCGATCCTCGGGCGTGTCGCGCGCCGTCTCATGAGGCGAGACACCTTCCATCGCACTGCACCTCTTCACGAGGTTCAATACATTGCGCGCGCGCTCATCCAGGGTCGCACGAGACACTACTCTGGACGAGACGGCCAAATCAGACAAGATGCCCCTCAATCGCGGCGGGCCG
Organism: Neonectria neomacrospora; assembly: GCA_013756995.1. Taxonomy (NCBI): domain Eukaryota; kingdom Fungi; phylum Ascomycota; class Sordariomycetes; order Hypocreales; family Nectriaceae; genus Neonectria; species Neonectria neomacrospora. The sequence goes on along the minus strand of JABSTB010000702.1, from coordinate 4,480 downwards.
GGCATCTCAAGGTCCAGCCCGGCATTCATGGCTTCGCTTATAGAGTACGTGCCATACCTAGGATTTTATAAGCATATCTCGCCATGCTTCACAACCCCTCGTATATCACGTACCAGTCACTCATGATCATGCCTTTGAAGCCCCATTCGCCCCTGAGGATATCTTGCAGGAGTGGAGTGCTCTCAGACACATGCACTCCATTTACCTTGTTATACGAGGCCATGATAACTCCTGGATTGCCGTCCTTGAGGGCAATTTGGAACGGCAACAAGTAGATCTCCCGTAGAGCACGATCCGTCACTCGAACATCGACAGCCATTCGCTCATGCTCCTGATCGTTTGCGACAAAGTGCTTCAGCGTGGATACAATACCCGTCGACTGCGCCCCACTGATGTAGTTGCCGGCCATCTTGCCTGACAGGTACGGATCCTCAGCAAAGGACTCAAACCCTCGCCCACCCAGTGGTGACCGATGCATGTTGACCGTAGGACCTAACCAAATATGTGCTCCCTTTGCCTTGACCTCGTGACCGATGATGACGCCGGCCTCACGGAGAAGTGCTGCATCCCATGTAGCACCAAGCGCAGTTCCGCAAGGGAGGCAGGCTGCTGGAACCCCGGCCGTAAATTTCGTGCCTCTCGCTCCATTAGGACCATCTGTGCAGCGAATGGACGGTACATTGAGGCGTGGAATATCAAAAGTATGCCATGCATCTTTGCCTGCAAGGGGATGTCTTCACGTCAGCATCATCAAGCCAGGATTCGTAGAGAACAGGGTGGAATACCAGACAACAACCCAACTTTCTCGGCCACCGTGGCCTCGGAGAGGACGGTTTCTACGTCAAAAGTTGACATTTTCTCGACCTGGACAGCAAATGGTTTCATAAAGTCTAGGATTATGATAATCACCGATCCCAGCAAGAAGATAGAACCATCAAGTCATGTGAACGTGGGTTTTCTATCCGTCACGAATTCAATGCCCAGGCTCCTGTGACGGAACCACTACAGTGGGTTCGACACATTGATAAGCCACGATCCGGTAAGGGGGTTGGAGATAACAGCACCCTTGCGCCAAGTGTTCGGTCCGTGTCGAACCGGACCGAATCTCTTCACACAAGTTCACAAGCCTATTAGCGCGCCTTCATTTGTAAGATTCAGATACGCGGCGGAGAATTGTGCGGGGTAGCCTGATAAGCACCACCAGTTCCAGCCGCAAAAGCAGGGGATGTGAAAGGTCAACTAGTGTAATTGCTGCAGCTAGCCCTTTCTGTTAATTCAATTCAATCACTGAATCCGCCCCATGACCTATAGTGGCATAAATCTCTGTTCCTGTATCTCTTCCCCTCGCATCTCCCTGGTTGTGAAGTCCATTGCCTAGCTCTCTATTAGCAGACTAAGCCTAGACCAAGCAAGTCTCGCTAGCGCATCGGTGTATCATCCTTTCGGAAGGGTATTCTCTCATCCGGGTGCATGGACCGAGGAACGAAGACGCTGATATGACGGACGCCCTGTTTGGGAGATTGGATATCACGAACAGGTCTGTTGACGACGATACATAAAAGGAACCGAAACGACCTCTTGTGGTGATTACTCAAGAATATTTGTTGATCTCCGCTTTTACCGAACCCTCAGCTAAAGTCAATTGCCTCGAACGAAAAACAGCGCCTTAATCATGGTTGGCATGAAGAAGAGTTCAGTTGGGGATATCCCCAGCAGCGAGCTGGCCGCGGTATGCGTTACTGGTCTTGAGTGGGCAACTGGAGTTCCTTGGCTAATATGTTGCTGAAAGGTGCTCCCGACTGATTCGAAGCCTTGGTATCGCACCAAGCATCTTATTCTATTGAACCTGATTCTTTGCGTGCCACTCATCAGTTCAAGCGCTGTTGGCTACGATGGTACGAGGCTACGACGGCCGACGGACCTCATTTCTTAACTAACTTCTATATAGCGTCTATGATGAACGGCCTTCAGTCGCTGACTCAGTGGAGAAGCTACTTTAATGAACCAGAACCTGCCATCCTGGGCACAATCAACGCCGTGTACCCGATCGGCAAGATCCTAATGCTCTTCCCCGTCTCCTGGCTGGGAGACCGCTTTGGGCGGCGCGTGCCCATCATGATCGGTCTTGTCTGCCTCATTGCGTTTGCCGCGCTCCAGGCTGCATCGCAGACCATTGCCATGTTCGTGGTTTCGCGTTTCTTCCTTGGCGCGTCGACCATCATGATCGCACAGCCTTCCCCCATTCTCGTCACGGAGCTGGCCTACCCCACGCATCGCGGCAAGCTGACGGCGCTGTACAACTCGTCCTTCTACGTTGGCGCAATCCTGGCGGCTTGGGGAACGTATGGCACGTTCAAGCTGGAGAGCACCTGGTCCTGGAGAATCCCGTCTCTGGTTCAGGGAGCAATGCCACTGATCCAATTGGCCTTTATCTGGGCCCTCCCCGAGTCCCCAAGGTGAGTAAGAGAGCGGTCCCCCTCTAAACTTGATATACGAGCAGCTGTTGATTTGCATATTCCAAGATGGCTTGTATCCAAAGGTCGAAACGAAGAGGCTCGCAGAATCCTGGTCCAATACCACGCCGGAGGCGACGAGTCGTCTGCGCTCGTCGAATACGAGATGCAAGAAATGACAGAATATATCCGTGCCGAGGCAACAGCAAGCAGCGAGACGAAGTTCAAGGATATGCTTCGTACTCCTGCCAACCGCCACCGTACTCTTCTTGCTGTTATCCTTGGCTTCTATTCGCAATGGTCTGGCATCGGTGTCGTAAGTAGCCAATATCCCATGATTGTAGCTACATGTCACACCTAACATCATTTCTCAGGTTTCGTACTATCTAACCCTCGTCTTGGACACTATTGGCATCACCACGGCCAAGGAACAGACCCTGATCAATGGCATTCTTCAGCTCTTCAACTTCGCCGCCGCTGTTGGCGCTGGAGCGTTGATGGTCGACCGTTTGGGCCGTCGCCCCCTCTTTCTGATCTCTGCCGTCGGTCTGCTGTGCAGTTACATCTGCTGGACAGCGCTCACGGCAGAGTTCGTGCGCACCGGTAACAAAGCCATGGGCCATGCTGTTCTGGGCTTCATCTTTATCGCCTACTTCTTCTTCGATATCGCCTGGACTCCAATGCTTTACTCGTACACCATCGAGATTTTCCCCTTCAGGCTGCGATCTATGGGGCTCTCCACTGCACTCATGACAGCGAATCTCTCTCTCGTCTTGGGCCAGTTCTCGAACCCTCTCGCCCTTGCTGCCATTGGCTGGAAGTACTATATTCTGTTCTGCTGCCTCTTGGCAGTTTTGGTTATCTTGGTTTACTTCCTCTTTCCTGAAACAAAGGGACGTACGCTGGAAGAAATTGCTTGCGTTTTTAACGAACCGCCGAAGACCATTGGGGTTTCCACTGTGGAGCTTGCCAGCATCGAGGAAAAGAACTAGTCCTTAAGACCATGTGTTACGCTGTTTAGCAGAAGGTAATTAACTTTAAGTGTAAGATTGAAATGTGCTGGTGTATTAGTGAGAGTGACCCGGGATAGCTAGTAGGAAAGGAGACACATAATCCGGCTTAGTTAAGAGAGAAGCTGGGGGAGAGACGCGGCTTGTCTTTCAACTTCTTAAAAGGCAAGGTAAAAGTCCTCGATAACCGGTATGGATTTGATAAATGATTGTGATGCCGATGGATCAATGATCCATCCAGTTTCTCTTGAACAGATCAACGAGCTCGGGCCGATCGTACCTCTAGGCTGATGGATTCGCAGTTTCGTAGTCGGGCAGGCCAGTTCGCCCGGGAGTAAGGACGTACGTTAAGAATATCGGTATTGGACAATTCGCTCAGGTGACTAGGACCTACTCGTCGTCGTCATCATCGTCTGGAGGTAAGAGTTCACCGACCGTTATATGATACCAGATCGTCCTTGACTAGAGCGCAAGCTATTACATCATCTCAATGCCTCTAACCCCCTGGTTTGTAAATCCTTAAAGAAAGAAGTCTACTACTATCTCATCATTAACTACTAAGTAAAGCCCCATATACTAATTCTCATACTATCGCGCCGCTGCATTCTACATATTATCTATAAATGTTATATTATAGGATTAGTAGAGCCTAATAATTATATTATAGAGTAGATTCTTTCTATATTGGCAAGTCTACTCTACTTTATCTCTCTCAATCTAACTACTATTACTAAGTTTTATCTATTTTTCACAGAGCTACTTAAGTAAATAATAATAATAGCATATAGAGCTCAGGGCCCTTCTTTCTATATAGATACTATTACTAAACTTAGTCTCTACTACCTCAGCACCACCATATATATATTTATATAGGTTATAAAGGACAGTTTCGCCCTTATGTCCACTGCTAATGCAATAACTACATTTCCACTACCACTAGTTAATAGTTACTATCTATCTGTTAGGAAAGATAGAGCCTGCTCAATAGGGTATTCAAAGTTAGTAAAATAAGTAACT